>JANHFL010001446.1:129465-143398 GCA_032468155.1 Oxyrhabdium leporinum
TTGCATGAATCAACAGCTAAAGCAATAATCCTGCATAGAATTAGAAATTACCTCAACTGAAACTACAGATCTTTATTAGTAAAATTTGGGTTGCATTTCTACTTTTATTTCCTGTGTGGATTTAAGACATCTATTGTATGTAAGTCAACCCTTTCTTTTTCCCATTAAAGATGTTCTGATTTTATAAATGCCTAGGAAGGTGGTGGTAGTATATTTGATTTGTGCCTGGTGTTAGAATTCTATTATGAAAACTCAAAGTTAATTCAGGAGATTAAATTGGGAGCCCATGTGGTATAGTAGTTAAGACACTAAGCTAAAAACCAGGAGACTATGAGTTGTAATGCTACCTTGGGCATGAAAGCAATCTGGGTAACTTGGGCCAGTCACCCAGATGGCACTCTCGATTCAACTCACCTGACTGAAAATAGGAGGAGGAAGGAGTATTGGGTATGTTTGCTACCTTGAATTATTTATAAATACAAAGCGAGTCACCACTGTTGTAAAGCAAATCACATGGTCAATAAACAAACCACATGACAGTAAAGTGAATTGAGAATATCCAATGACTGCTTTTTGCTATTTTCTGCTGGAAAACAGCAAAAAAGCCACAAATGGAAGTCATGTGACCATGGAAGGACATAACTGGTCATAAACACAAGCCAGTTGCCAAGCTCCTAAAATGTGATAGTGTGATCAGGAATGATTATGGCAGTTGTAACTTCAAAGATGGTGGCAAATAGCATTTTAAAAGTCATTACATAACAGATCATTAAATGACCGGTTTTAAGTTGAAGACTATCTATACTTATTTCAGGACTGTCTGTGAGATTCAAGAACAAGTCTATAAAAAAGATACATGTGTCACTAGAAGTTTCATGACATTGTGGCTGCAACTATTCATAAACTCCTACAAATAAATTGTGATTCAACTCAATGGGATAGACTTTTACAATGCATATATAGTAGCGGTAAATAACATGGAATCCTCCACATTTTTCTATCAGTTGCCAATATGAAGGACTGGGGGTCTTGTAACTCAGGTTATCTGCAGAGCACCAGTTTCCCTACATACCGTATTTTTCAGAATATAAGATGCTGCGAAGTATAAGAAGCACCTTAGTTTTTGGGGAGGAAAACAAGAAAAAAAAAATCTGCCTCTGCCTCCTTGCAGCAAATAGCAAATAGCCTGGTCAGCTTCAGCACATTATTGCAGCCTGATTCAGCACAAGCAGCAGATTGGCGGGTGGATCGGCATCCCGGAATACCCCCAATCAGTTGTTCCAGGCTGCAGGGATAGCCAAAGACCATCACCCGCCTTCGTGGCTTGCGTTTTTGGCCTCTGTCCCGCACGTTTTTGGCTTCTGTGACGCGCATCGTCACAGCACATCGCCGCTGATCACCACCTTTGCGCATCATGTTTTTTACCTCTGTGTGTCGTGTTTTTGGGTGGTTTCAGGCTGTGAGGATCGTCAATCCCCGCTCCCTGGAACCGCTGGAAAACGTGATTCACAGAGGCCAAAACCATGATGTGCAGAGGCAGTGATCAGCAGCAATGTGCTGTGGTGATTCCTGCAGCCTTGAAGGGGGCTAAAATGGAGCATTTGGAGGCTGAGAATGCAAGGCGCAAAGCCCAAAAATGTGAGGCACGAAGGCGGCGATGGTCTGTGGCAATCCCTGAAGCCTGGAACAGCTGATTGGGGATATTCCGGGGGTTCGATTCACCCGCCAATTGTGCTGAATCAAGCTGCAATAATGTGCTAAAGCTGACCAGGCTCTTTGCTATTTGCTGCAAGGACGCTAACCAGATGAATACCGATGCATACTGGTAGGCAGAGACATAATTTTTTTTTTCTTGTTTTCCTCCCCAAAAACTAAGGTGTGTCTTATACTCCGGAGTGTCTTATTCTCTGAAAAATACAGTAATTCACTTGACAATTGTGGCAAGAAAGTTTGTAAAATTGGGCAAAATTCAGTTAACAACTGTCTCTCTTAGCAACCAAAATTCTGGACTCAATTTTGGTCGTAAATGAAGGATTACCTGTAGATTACCCATCCCACATAGACAGTGGCTTGTGAAGCCCTAGGAAAAGTTTCAATTTCAGTGCACGCACATTTGCTCACCAAAATTCATATAGCTTTCTAACCTTTTCTGTCCCGGATGGGTCACTTGGCACACAAGATCATCGGGTTCCACAGATCCTCAGAGATCCCTAGCCAGTATTAAAATCACTGCTGGCATATTGGCATAAAAATGCACCCAATAGTTTGAATTGCTTTTAACGTTAATTTGTCGCCCTGTCTACCTGATCACAAAGCTGAAATCCCTGGGAGACGGGCAGCCTTGCGATCAGAGACAGATCATATTGGAATTTGCAGCATCCCAGTGACAGGTTACAGAAGAATCCAGAATGTTCTCTTTGGCCATATCAACATCCCTGCTAAAACCTTTTAATGCCTGTATCAGATGTCATAAACCATTGACTCAAGAGCCTACACTTTAAAAAAAAACAAACCTCTGTTTTCCTATATGTGCCAAGGACTTTACTGAAATTGTTCCCACCGCCACTATCACCATCCAATATTTATTTATTTATTGTATTTTTATCCCACCTTTATTACTTTTATAAGTGATTTCAAGGCAGGAACATACCCAATTCTCCTTGCTCCTCCTGGTTTCCGTACAATTTCCCCCTCCCGTGAGGTGAGTTGGGCTGAGAGGGAGTGACTGGCCCGAAGACACCCAGTCAGCTTTCATGCCTAATGCGGGACTAGAACTTACGATCTCTTGGTGATTGGCATCAAATCACTCAGCTGGCTTTCATGCCTAAGATGGGACTAGAACTTACCGTCTCCTGGTTATTGGTCCAAAGTCAACCAGCCAATTTTCATGCCTAAGGTGGAACTAGAACTCCCAGTCTCCTGTTTTCTAGCCGGGTGCCTTAACCACAAGACCAAACTGACTCAAACAGCCCTCACGGTCGGGAAGTCCCTCCTCGGTTCAAGTTAGGCTCTCGGTGCAAAGTTTCCACCTGGTTCTTCTCTTACCTGTAGATGCTTCGGAGAACAGATCTACTCCCTCTTCTCTGTGATATCCTTCCTTCAGGGCAAACCTGCTATCCTGTCTCCCCTTAGCTTTCTCTTCTTCTTTCAGCTAAACATACCAAGTTCCTTTAACTGGGCTTTGCAGGGAAAGGCCCCTGTTCCCGTGCTCTGCCCCCTGACGCTGTGCAATGCTGAAGCTCTGAGAGAGTTAGTTCCCGCACAGTCGGTGAGAGACAACACGGTAGCAAATCTGACCATTTACAAAGGCCAGGAAGAGCAAGAGATGACCCCTCGAGCCAGTCCAAAACACCCCCATCCAAATGGACAGAAAGGAAACCAGAGCAAAGGAGGGTTTGGATCACTGTCTCTATTTATAGGGCTTTTCCTTCAAATCTCGCAGCAGTCGCGGAAATTCTTGCTCGCTGCAATAAATATTATTTATGAACATTTCTTGTGGCTTGCTTGTGGGCTTGTTGAAGTGGTTTGTTCCGTGCAGTGGGGTAAATCCTGACGGCATCAGCAACTGTTGTGATTCGAAAACAAACCCCATATATATATATATATATAGAAACAATATTCAAAGCCCGTTGTGTCGTCTTTTTCTGCCCTTTTGTTTTGGTAACATTCGGATTTGCGAGCTTGTTGTTTTCCCTGATTCTGTGGGAAGTCGCCGTGATATTTTCCGCAGAGCTCCAGAAGATGCTCGTGTCTGTGTTGAGCAGGGGTGGGCGATTTATTTCTCCTGAAAGACCACGGGAGAAACTGGGACCTTTGTGAACCCGGGTCTGGCCCAGCCGCCATCTATGCAATTTTTTTTCCCCCTTTCTAATCTCCTGACAGGCTGCCCCCCCCCCCTCTATGCTTTGTTAATGTTACGTGAGCCTCTTGCACCTGGATCCAAGCAGATCAAGTGAGCCATCAAGAAGCTGGTATTAAGTGTCCAGCCAGCCACGGGGTTCGGGAACTGTCCCAGGGCATAAGAGGAGTGATGGCACCTCTCGGGCTGGGTGCATCGGAGAAGCAGCTCATGCAAATAACCTTTCTGTCACCCCGAGCCAGGATGGGACCACGGGAGCCAGTGGGCTTGGATTGACTCCTGTCTGGTCAATCAAACGGGCCGGAGAATCTCTGGCACTCCAAACAGCAACGGGCTGAAACTCAGCCTAAGACAAGCATGTCTGGCAGGCAGTTGAGGGAAGAGGCTGCTGATATTGGCTAGGCGGGAGAGGGCCGTACACATATACAAACACACACACACACACACACACACAGAGGGGCTGCATTCCTGGCAGTTCCCAGCTACGGAAAATTTGCTTGCCACGTTATGCAAGGCTGACCTTGCCCTTTCTCTCAAGTGCCCCTTGGAGTCAGACCCTCAAAGGGAAGCTGGAGAAATGGGTGAATCAATCCACTCTCATCCAGGGAAACTGAGGCAGCCGGACGGCTGTTGGTGTGTTGAGAGGGGATGGAGCCATGTGCCATAATCCCCAGCTTGACTGGAGAGTCATCGGATAATTTGGGGCAAGGTATTTCCCTTTTGGACTCGGTTTCTTCCTTCTTTTTATTGGCCAAAGGTAAGGAAGGATATACAGGGAGTCCTCGATTTATGACAAACAGCTGAGCCCCAAAATTGCCAGAACAAACCCAGAGGGAGGTTGAATGAGAGCCCAGTTTTATTTACAATAGGAAGGCAGACTTGCCTGTAGCAAGTTCTGCTTTGGCCTGTTTAGGTCACGGATTCTTTTATGAATATCTAGGTCAGTGGGCTCCAAAACTCCAAGACACAACCCCATCTGACCTCTAGGCCAGGGGTTCCCCCACCCCCCGGGCTGTGGCCCACTACTGGGCCATGGCGTATTTGGAACCGGGACACGTGAGTGGTGGGCCAGCGTGCATGCATATGTGCAACTCGACCTGCACAAGCGGCAGCGCACTGGCCCAAATTGAGCTGAACTCTCATGCAAGCCAGCCTTCCCTCTTGTGCGGTCCAGTTCCCCTCTCCTCCCCCCCACCCCACCCCAAACCAAGCCACCAAGCTGCAAATGTTGAGGACCACTGCTCTGGGCAAACACACCTACATGTATTCCATGGTTACTTTCCCCCTATTCTAGCATCTCCCAACCTTTTGGGCACCAGGGACCAGCTCCATGGAGGGGGCGTGATTTTGCGTGCTGCCTGCATCCCGGATATTGGGCTTCGCTTGTTTGCACAGTCCGTTTGTTGGCATGCTGCAGAACAGTGCCGGTCCAGAGACCTGGGGGGTGGTGGCTGGGGGGACACACGACCGCTGCCCTCTTCTACTACATCTTTTGTAACTCCGCTACTTCTCTTTGTGAGCTTTATTTCTGGAGAACAATACAGGTAAACCTATTGGGCTCAAAGGTTTCATTGCTAAGTAATACAGTTTAAGTGACTTTTGCCCAGTTTTGAGACCTTTCTTGTCACACTTGTGAAGTGCATCGCTGTAGTTGTTAGTAATGTGGTTGTTAAATGAATCTCACTTCCCCATTGACTTTCCTTGCGGGAAGGTCACGGAAGGTGCTCCCATGACATCGCGAAGGCATGCCAGTCGCCAAACATCCAAATTTTGGTCCCCATGACCACAGGGATACTGCAACAGTCCTAACTGTGAAAGAATGTCATGAGTCACTTTTTTTCAGTCCTGTTGTAACTTGGGACAGTCAGTAAAAGAATAGCTGTATGTCAAGGACCAACTGTAATAATTCTATGTTGCTAAGTGAGACATTTGTTGAGTGAGTTTTGCCCCCTTTTATGACCTTCCTGGCCAGAATTGTTAAGTGTATCATTGCAGTTGTTCAGTTAGTGGCACAGTTGTTAAGTGAATCTGGCTCCCCGCTGACTTTGCTTGTCAGAAGGTTGCAAAAGTTGATCACGTGTCCCCGAGACCCTGCAACTACTGGTCAGTTGCCAAGCATCTGAATTTTGATCACGTGACCCATGGGGTCACTTGTGCAACGGTCATAAGTGTGAAAAACAGTCATAACTCACTTTTTCCACTTCCGTTGTAACTTTGAACTGTCACTAAACAAATGGCTGTAAGTTGAGGTCTACCTACATCTGTATCTTTAAATGATCCTTCCATTAATGAAATTCAGGGCAATAATTGGTTTCCTGCATTTTCCTGATCAAAAGCTTATCGTGCCAAGAGAGCAATGAATATCTTGGGATATGTGTCAGCATTGGGACCCCAAGGGGATCTGGGGAGATGCTTAGTGCATTCCCCTCCCTGTGTGGTTAGATTGTAATTACTATTATTGGAGATTATCTGCTAGACAGATGGAGTGTTGAGTTAATGCTGGTGTGTGTGTTTAAATGCATACTTAGTGATGGTTTCATTCAAGCCAGCCAAGCACAATTGACAGATGCTTGAGATGATGAGTTATCTCAGAAACATGGACTTCCCCAATCAAACCCTTGAGAAATGCCCTTCCCCTCTCCTCTCCCTCCCTCCCTCCCGCAACCCCTCCCCTCTCCCTTCATTTCCCCTTTTCATCTTCTCTTTCCTTCCCTTCCCTTTCTCCTCCTTTTATCAGCCCTTCCCACTTCCCAAAGAAGATTTGATGTACAGAAGAATGATATATTACTGTTAATACAGGCAATGCCACCATCTAGGGGAACGGAATGATCTGATGCAGATTCTAAGCATTTTGAAGACAAGCAAACATTATTATAGAGGCATAAGGTTTCATTAGAGCAGCCATTCATTCATTTCATCAGGCGCATAGTCAGAGTTTGCTCTTACAGGGGCTTCTACAGAGAGTTAAAAGGTGGGAGGAAGGGGTGAGCAGAAGAAACCTGGTGGGAAGCTAATGGGTTGATGCAACAGCAGAGATTGAGGGGAGAATTTCCCAGGACAGGGCGGGGTTGGGTTGGGTGTCTTATCTTTTTAGTTGGAAAATGTAATAAGCTCAGATCCTGCTCGTGTCTTCATTAAGGGATTGGGATTTGTTTAATGGATCGGGACTCAGTTGCCCCTCATTCTATACGTAGTCCTTGGTTTGCAATCACAATTGAGCCCGAAATTTCCGTTGCTAGGTGAACTTTGTCCCACCTTTTTTTTTGGGGGGGGGGCACGGTTGTTAAGTGAATCACTGCAGTTGTTCAGTTAGTGGCACGGTTGTTAAGTGAATCTGGTTTCGCCATCGACTTCGCTTCTCAGAAGGTTGCAAAAAGGTGACCCCCAGCTGGGAGTCCACAATCCTCACAAATGCATGCCAGTTGCCGAATTTTGATCACGGGACCACGGGGGATGCTGCCACGGTCGTAAGTGTGGGTCACTTTTTTCCCCCGTGCTGTTGTCGTTTTGAGCCGTCACTCGTTGTTAGTCGAGGACCATCTGTTTGCCGGTGGTGAAGCTTCGGCCTTCCACCAGCTTCCATTCATGAGTCGTGGGCCGCATCTTATCATGTTTGTGAGTTCTGAAGTTCAGTTTGCCAGGGAAGTTGTCCCTCTTAAAACTTTAAGCCCTCCGATGCATCTCCAGATCCTCTTCACAAAAACATGCGCCCTTTCTTCGAAGAGATTGGTCACGAAGGCGCAACAGATTCTACTCATAGCTGTAGACTAACCCGGTTCTTTCCACAAATTTCCCCTCAATACTTTAAATGCATCTGTGACGTAAGTACGGGCAGTCCTCGACATACAAAATGGCATTTAATCGCGTTGGACGGGGCGCAATAGACAATAAAGTAAACTAAACGGAAACAACCGTAACGGAGCCTGCTCATCATAGTTGCATGTCGTGACAGTTGCAACACTTATTTTATGACCTTTCTTACGGTAGCCAACGCTGCAGTCGTAAAGTGTGCCAACGGTTTACTGTAGGCATGCTTTTGCTGAAAACCAGATTGGCAGCAAAACTGTCATAAAACACGGCCGTGTGACCGCGGGGGCCTCGCAGTTGGCCGTAAACTCAGCCACGTTGCCAAGCGCCCAAAGTTTGGTCACATGACCTCAGAGGGGGCTGATGATTGGAACTTCGAATCTGAGATGCGAATTCCCTTTTCTCAGGTCATAACTTTCAAACCGTCGCTAGGCGACCAGTCATAGGTCGAGGACTACGGTACCTATATTTATTGTTTGCCGAGGATCCTCCGTCTCAGAGTCTGCCTACTGCAGGCTGAAGCTTGCCAGAGCCAAGGTGATTTGATATGAAAGTGGGTTTTTTTTCCTAAGAAAATGGAATTCCAGATGGCCATTACTTTGCAATTAAGATAGATGATTTTTTTTTTCCTGCCACGTGATTACTCTTGAGAGCCGGTTTGGCGCCAGGAGATTGTGAGTTCTAGTCCTGGCTTTGACACAAAGCCAGTTGGATGACGTTGGGGCAGTCATTCTGTCTTGGCCCTAGGAAAAAGGGAGCAGCAAATCACTTCTGAAAACCCTTATCAATAAAATGGCAGAGACTAGTCACCAGGAGTCAACGCTGACTCGAAGGCACCAATTGGTTTTCCAACGGTTGGCCTCATTCAAATTTCAGCAATGGGGATTGCAGAGCAACTCCATTTTGCAGGCACACTTCTTGTTCCACATTTCCACTGGCCTAAACCCCTTGTTGGGTTGAAACATGATTTAAATCCCCCCCCCCCAACATTCATGCAATTGTAAGTCAGCTTTGAGCACTGATTGTTTCTCATACTGTCTATCATATATGAGATAATGCAATAGTATGACAATTGCATGCAATGGTATGACAATTCAGCTAGATTAACAAAAACAAAATATCTGTTATAACCTCCTGTACCCAAAAGGGAGAAAAATCAACTTGAGACTTAACCTAAAAACCTGATTCACATAGTACATGGGACCATCCACTAGCTCATCTCATTTTAACCAGCTCTTTCATATTGTGCAATCCCAGTAGACATCTCCTGCCTCACTGATGACTTGTTAAGCTTGTTTTCGCTTAGAACACAACATATAGAATAATAGAGCTGGGAGGGACCTTGGAGGTCTTCTAGTCCAACCCTCTGCTCGTTCTGGTCAAATGGTTGTTCAGTCTCTTCTTGAAAACCTCCAGTGATGTAGCACCTACAACTTATGGAGGAAAGCCGGTCCACTGATTAATTGTTCTCACTGTCAGAATTCCCCCCCCCCACTTAATTTGAGGTTGGATCTTTCTTTGATAAGCTTCCATTCATTGCTGGTTGTCCTGCCCTCAAGTGCTTTGGAGAATAGGTTGACACCCACCCAACCCACCTCCCGTGATAACCTCTCAAGTACTGGAAGACTGCTAACCCTTCTCTACCCAGTTCCTGCAACCGTTCATCATAGGCCTTGGGCTCCATGCCCTATATCATCTTTGCTACTCTTCTGTGGGCTTTTTCCAGGGTCTCGACATCGTTTTTGCATCATGGTGACCAGAACTGAATGCAAATATTCCAAGTGTGGTCTCATCAGCACAGTATGAAGCGATATTATCACTTGGCATGATCTTGGAACTATCCCTCTGTTGATGCAACCTAGGACTGCATTAGCTTTTTTTTGACAGCTGCAGGACACTGCTGGCTCCTACTTAAGCAGGGTGGTCTACTGAGACACCTAGATCCCTCTCCCAGCTGCTACTTTCAGTGATTTATCTCCACTTGAATCTGAACTGAAGAAAAATCCCACTGTGTTTTATCAATCGGTATAAAATTTGTGAGCATCCCAAAGTACACCTGACAGGAGAGAGGAACTCTCTAGTCCTCCAGCTGCTGTTGTACCACAACTGGCCCGAGCAGTCGTGTGGGATGCAGTGAACTGTAGCTCTTCATCTAAAGGGCCATAACTTCCTCATCTCCTCCATAAAGTCAATTTCCACAGTCAACGATGTCCACGTCCTTCTGACTTGATGAGAAATCCTGGGGTGTTTGTGAGCGTTGACGTCCACCCATCTTAACGTTCGTTGAAGCTGACAAGCCCTGAGCTAAGGTGAAGACCACGATGGTCTGAGGAACATGACTTTTGGAGGTCCTACTAACACAAGGTGGCGCCAGTGGTAAGCTGTGTGTACACACTGTGTACCCAAACTGAAGCGAAGGCAAGGCGGTTCTGCGGCTCCTCCTGTGTGAGCTCCTCTAGTGTTGTGTGATTGTTCTAGCCTGCTCTGGGTTTTGCAAGTGCCATTCTTTTTTTTTAAACCGTGCTTTATTAAGTGGTGCTGTGCAGTCGAAGTGGTGCTGTGCAGATGAAAGTTAAAAGCAGAAGGCGATAGGTGCAAGTTCCTAGGAAATATGACAGCAGCTAATGAGCATAAAGCATATCCTTTATTCACTCTGGTGGGGTTTTTTTTGTTTTTTTTTGAAAGTATGCATAATATTGGTGCAGGCAATAATTTGATCCAGCTTGACATTCTGGCAGGCACCCCAAGGTCTGAACCGCATGAACGGTTTCCTTTTTAACCCAAGTAATGAGAATGGTTTACGTAATTCAAAGTGCTTTGCAGAACATGGACTAATTAAGTTTTCCCTGGAATTGGTTGCCAGCGCAGTGCTTGGAAACCGGCTGGCTTGATTGCCACCCCTGGTGAGTGAAAGTCTGTCAGCATCATGAGACCATTAAGAAACTTTCAGGCAACATGGACAGACACCATGTTTGAGTGGAGTTCCTGATCAAATACAAGTCAAATACCAAAGTCGCCTTGCCGGGTTTCATGGCTAAGGCGGGACTAGAACTCACAGTCTCCTAGTGATTAGACAAAGTCACCCAGCCAGCTTTCATGCCTAAGGCGGGATTTAAACATTGACTTTGTTTGTTCCAAGGTTACGAAAAGAGATCACAGAACTCCGGCACACTGTGACTGTCATAAATATGAGTCAGTTGCCAAGCCTCCAAATTCTGATCACGTGATGCTGGGGATGCTACAATGGTCGTAAGCCTGGGGGGAAAATGGCCGTGCGTCACTTTGCCGGTGTAACTTCAAACGGACATGAAATGAACTGTTGTAAGTCGAGGACTAGCTGTACTGCAGAAAGCAGTGTGCATGCAGCTTCGTTTTTTAGCCATGGTGGCGCAGTGATTAAAATGCAGTATTGCAGGGTAAGTCTGCCCACTGCCAGGAGTTCGATCCTGACCGACTCAAGCTTGACTCGGCCTTCCATCCTTCCGAGGTCGATAAAATGAGGACTCAGATTGTTGGGGGCAAGATGCTGACGTTGTAAACCGCCCAGAGTGTGCTGTAAAAACCTACGGGGCGATATATAAGTCTAAGTGCTATTGCTATAATAAAGTAATTTTACTGCAACTGCGAGCTTCTGTCCTCAGTGACTTTCTGAACGCCACAATTAGGGTTTGCAAAGTTGAGATTTATTATTGAGTCTGGCCTAAAGCCCGACAGCGCTCGTTATATCAGCTCATTAAAGAGGAGGTATGCATGCTAAGTACACGTATTTCTTTGTGAAGCCTACCCTCTTTGTGTATTAGTAAAACTGCCGGGATTAATGGGCAAGGTATACAGAAAGATAATTTGTGCACGCAAGAATAACACAAAAATACGTTATTTTGAGGGTCTGAAATTGGGCAGAGATTGCCACGAAGGAAGCAAGTGTTTTGAAATGAATAATATGTGACCGTAAGCTGGGGTAGCAAAAAAGGAAAGAGAACTATTTTAGCAAGTGCCCACTGCCTAGCAGCATTTGGAGGCTGGTGTGTGTATGTGTGAGAATATGCATGTGTGTTTGTTTACAGACACACAGCAGATGGAAAAATGTCATTGTCTGTCCTTGCTATCAGAACTGTCTACATGAATATGAGTAATGTCCCTTTGTATTGTTCTTGGCAAAAGATCAGCCATCTCCAAAACGTCAGGCAGACTTTAAACTGGTCCGTGGGTGCTTTCCTTGAGGTTGAGTGACAGAATTCTTAAAATGGAGATATCCACCAGAACCTTACCAGTCTGTCAGAGGAACTCCTGCAGCAACACTAAAATTTCAATGGATACAACGTCATTTTTTTCATGGACGCCCAACTGTGCTGGCTGGGGAATTCTGAGAGTTGGAGTCCACAGGTCTTCAAACTGGCCAAAGTTGGACACCCCTGTTCTACAGCTTACAAACTGCAGCAATCATCAGAAAAAAAATAAGATTGGAGAACCTCAGACTATGTATGTGTGTGAATGACACCTTCGCTCTCTTTTCCAACACCTCCCAGCAGTTTTAGATGCTCTCCCATCATCCCTTTCCAATTTTGGCTGCTCCCCATAGACTCCTTGGCACCTTGGCCTTATAAAGTGGATGCCCTGGAAGTGTGAAGCTTAAATGAAGAATGTGGACTCTTGGCAAACTTCAGCAGATGATGGCTCTGGCCTGCTCTTGTGTGTGTGATAACGGACACCCTGCCTCGTTTTAGATGACCGGCTCTTGTTCTAAGACCGCGAACCAGCTGACAGGTGTGTGCATGAAAGCTTGAGCAGAGGCCACGAGATACCAGTATCTTTTCTTGGGATTGGCATGGTTGAGAGAACTGACTGCCGCAAATTTTTTGGATAGATCAGGAAGATAGATCATCTGTGTTGGGAGATCTGTTTTCAAGAGGATCTTGAGTTTACTTTGCATGTTCGTCACCTGAAGCTACCTTGCTCCAAGTCAGAACAGCAATCCACCTGTACCAGTGCTGTCCACTTTGACGGGCAGCAATCTCAACAAGATTCCCCCAAGAAATTCTCTCAGATCCTTCCAGCTGAAGAATCCAAAGGTTGAATTCCCTGAGATCATTTTTGTGTGTTGTGCTTCATCTGATCCGTGAAGAGTACAGTGGTACTTTAGTACACAACTGCTTTGAAACTCATCAAATTTGGTATTCAATGCATTTCGATGCAAAAATGTTGTCCCTGTGCTCATCATTTGTTTGGTATTCAATGCATAAGCTAGGACTTGTCGTTGTTGGCTGCCACATTATCCCTTAAGGGAAAATTTTGTTTGGTTCTCATCACACCTCCTGATGATGAGTACCCAGGACCTCTACATATGCCCAGTGGGAAAGGAAGCCCATTTCCACCTCAAACCACAATATTTATCCACAACTACTAGATGCTTTGCTGGTACTTAACACTAGATGGGAGCCAATGACCTTAAAACTAGAGGAAGTATTTCTGGCAGATGGGACTCAGCCGTGGCCACTTGGCTATCATAGTTAAAAGAGCTTCAGTGCTATTATAAGTTTATCAGAACATAGAACATAGAGTCATAGTGCTGGAAGGAACCTTGAAGGTCTTCTGCTCCAACCTCCTCCCTGAGACAGAAGACCTTATTGCATCCCAGAGAAATCGCTGTTCAATCTTTTCTTGAAGACCTCCAGTGATGGAGAACCCACAACTCTGGGAGGCAAGCCATTCCATTGATTAATTGTTCTCAGTGTCAGGAAATTTCTCCTTAGTTCTGCGTTGGATCTCCCTCTGATGAACTCCATTGCTTTTTGTCCTACCCTCGGGTGCTTTGGAGAATAAGTTGACTCCCTCTTCTCTGTGATAGCCTTTCAAGTGCTGGAAGACAGTTATCCTGTCCCCTTTAATTCTTCTCTTTGGTAGGCTAGGCATACCTATCTCCCTCAACCATTCATCATATGGTTTAGCCTCCAGGGCCCTTAGCATCTTTATTGCTCTTTACCATACCTTTGACTGGGGGTCTTGGACAAGTCCTGACCAGTCTAGCCTCCTACCTTATAGGGGTATTATGATGATAAGACAGATTAATCATGGACAGATGGCTTTCTTGTAAATGTTTCACTGTTCCCCGATCTTATGGGAGGATGGGGAGTGATATGACATCTAAAAAGGCTGGCCAGTATATTCCATACAGGAGTTGGGGAAGGGGAAGGGGGGGAGGAAGAGGAAGAAGAAGAAGAAGAAGAAGAAGAAGAAGAAGAAGAAGAAGAAGAAGAAGAAGAAGAAGAA
>JANHFL010001446.1:180048-192924 GCA_032468155.1 Oxyrhabdium leporinum
TCTGTCTGGGGAATTCTGGGAATTGAAGTCCAAACATCTTCAAGTCGCCAAGGGTTGAGAAACACTGCCTCAGAAGATGATCCAGGGATTATACTGTCACTTTCGAGCGCTTAAAAGAGTAATATTTGGCCAATGGGTCTCTTTAAGCGGATGGAGACTTCAGGGACTCTCTCCCAAAGTCGTAACGATCAGATGTGAATAAGGATTTGGGAGTGAACAGACTTGGGTTCTAGGTGACCTCTTCAACTCCCCTTCAAAAAATGGAATTCTACACGGAGGGATGAACTAAGAACATTTCTTTGAGATTCATCTTTTACAGCAGCAGTTCTTCCCACTGCCAACAATTTATATTATTCATGGACTGTGGCCAGTCAAATCAGTTGTGAAAGCAATAGGTGAAGATGCAAAAATTGCTTTGCGCTGTGATATTTTCTATATGCCACAATTCTCCCACCCACCCTGCAATCCCACCACCCCTCTTCTCTCTCTCTCTCTCTCAATCTTGGCAAGCCCTCGCTGCACCCTTTCAGTCCAAGCCAAGAGTAAATCAATGGCAGATAGCATCTTATCAAAGATCTGCTAATCAACCACAGATGTCCTTTTGTGATGTCAAATGTGTGTAAGCAGAACTGACAACACACAGGCTAACTCACTGAACGGATCGCATTTTTCCTAAAACGGAGTCCCCTCCATTTCCTTCGGCGGCGTCACTGATTTTCTCCTTTGCTACATCACAAGTCATTAAAGGAAGAGTTAACTGTAAACTGGCCAACTAGACCAAAATATCCCTTAATAGGCAGGTAGTCCTCGACTTACGACTACAACTGGAAGCAGGGTTTCCACTGCAAAGCAAGGCAGTTTGTGACAGTGAATTTCACCTGATTTTAGCACTTCTTTTTGCCACGGTTATTAAGCAAATTGCTGCAGTTGTTAAGTGAATCGTGCGGTCGTTAAGTAAAAATCTGGCTCCCCCCCCCCCCTCCAATTGATTGGGCTTGTCGGAAGCCAACTGGGAAAGTTACAAATGGTGATCACATGCCTTGGGAGAGAGCAGCCATTGCAAGTACTGTACAGGCCAGCTGCCAAGCACCCGAATTTTGATCATGTGATTTTGGGGACGCTGGGATGGTTGTAAATGGAGGAGCAGACATAAGTCACCTTTTTTTCAGTGCTGTTGTGACTTAGAACACTCACTAAAGAAAAGGTTGTAAACCGAGGACTACCTGATTTTTTTTTTAAGAAGCATTACTTATGCCTAGATTTCTGCTCCTAAAAACAAAAAAATAATAAATAAAATTAAACTAAATTGCACTAAACGGGGTTCAGCTTCATTCTCCTTTCTCACCGAAGCCTTTTCCTTTTAACTATTGTTTCGCGTTAAAGGAAGGGGCAAAGCAATTATGAAAAACTTTCTTTAATGGGAATCAAAGGCCAGTTGCCCTGTTGCAAATTTTGAATCCGCACGCTAGCGAGTAGCCCAAGCATCCCCAAACTTCCTTTCAAACTGTTTATTTATTTACTTATCCTCAAAGCAGGATGGACCGAATTTCCATCCAAGAATTATTTAGCCAAAGGCAGAAAATAAAAATTGGTTGTTCCTCACTGTCAAAGAAGCCGCCCCCCCCCCCGCCGCGTAGTCTTGAAAATCAGACCAACAACGCGAAGGAAAAATCAATACAACTTCTCTCCTAGACAATCGCAATGAGCTTCACAAGCGAGTTTCTCTGCTCGTTTTATTTATTTATAGCGTTTTTGCCCTATTTTTAGTCACGGAGATTCACAGAGCGTCTGACACCGACAAAATTAAAATGGCTGGGCTTTCACACAGCTTAATAGTCTGGAAGACACCAAACCAAAGGGGGAAAAAGAAAAAAAAAAACAAGAGGAGGGAAGAGGAATTTTAAAAAAATTCAAGGTGGAAACACAGTTCTGACACCGAGCAATGACATTTAGGATTATATCAAACATTTCTTTTCATGCTTGCTGGGGAATTCTGGGAGTTGAAGTTCACATATCTTAAAAAGTTTGAAAAACACTGACTGAAATGAATTGGTAGAGAAGGGCACCTCTCCTTCTCAGTACACCTTTGGGAGTGGGGTGTTGTTGTTTTTTTGTGCTCTCCCCACTTGTTGTACCCCCATTTTAGTGCCGCACAATGTTGCCGCTAACTATCCGACTGAAACCCAGGATGGGAGAACAGAACAAGCCACGGTAGAAACAAATTACGTTTTTGCATCAGTTTGGGCTTGGGCCACTCTCTCCAAAACATCTACAGGGCAGTTCTTGCAACCTGAACAGGGAAAACTTGGTTCAACTTTACAACTATTTCTCTCCTTAAAAGGAAAAAAAAAAGTCCCTGCTTTCAGGCCAAAAGCAGAAAACTGCAGGCAAAGAGATCAGTAGGCATGAAAATAAATAATAATAAATTGGGTATGTCTATGGAGCTTCTCAGTCATCCAAGGTCACAGTTGTCCCGAAGGTGCTTTTTCAAAAGTCAACTGGACTTTCTGGTTTTTCTCTGAAGAGGTTTCGCTTCTCATCTGAGCAGCATCTTCAGTTCTGGATATATTTTACCCGGGGGGGGGGGGGTATATTTGTGCTGAAGGCTTTTGGGAGCCGCCATTTTGTAAGAAAGAAGATCCTCCAGATTGAATCTCACCTTCCCAAACCTGCACTGATGCTCCCAGCAATCCTGTGACAGACTGAGAACATAGTGGCACACCTCACAAGACATTGTGGTGACTTCCTTCTGAATGAAGGGTGGGTTTGAGATGTCTTTCCCAAAGAGCGACCTAGTTCAAACCGATGCGGATAATGCTCGATTTACGGCAATTGGGACGAGAATTTCTGTTGCTAAGCAAGGGCGTTTGTTAAGTGAGCCATGCCTGAGCTTATGATCTTTTTTTGCCATGATTAAGGAATCACTGCAGTTGTTAAGTGAATCACATGGTTGCTAAATGAGCTCAGCTTTCCTCCATTGGTTTTGCTTGTCAGAAGCCGGCTGGAAAGATTGGGAATGGACTTCATCTCAGCCTGGGACTCTGGCACCATCTGAATTATATGCCGCGTGCCAAGAGTTTGAACTTTGATTGCATCGACTGCAAACAATTGCTTCTATGGTGAAAAATGCACATTTTTACTTCTCCATGTCTCAATCTTCAATCTTCAATTGGGCTTTCAAAGGTTTTGTTTTTTTTCCTGAAACACCAACTGAATGTTTTTGGGTCACCTCACTTAAATAAAAAGCAGATGTAAAAGTATCTTGAAATCACTATTGGGCATAACCAACTTTCACTATCAATGGGCACAATTACTTCCTCCCAAATCCAAACCAGGCCAAGAAACTTCTTTCTATCTATTTCCATGGTGATTTATCTGCTCCAACTATGAATATTTGTACAAACATCTGTGCAAAGATATTCAATCCCTAAGAATGCATGAAAGAAACATACTGCACTTAGATATAAGGTTAAAGCAAATCAAAAACACTACATTCAATCTTGCATTGTTATAATTATATTTCAGCCTACAGATACTGTATTCCTTATATACAACAGTATGGCATGCAAATGTTATAAATTGAACATTTACAATGTTTAGGAATGCAAAGTGAATAAAAAACAGGTTTTCTTTTCAAAAATCAGTTCTTGCAAATATACTTTCATTGGATCCATAATAACCACATATAATCAGAAATATACACTATAATTCTTGGTTAACAAAAATAGGTAATTTTAAAATACTATTTTATCTTTTATAATGTAACTTTTAGTAAAGCAGTCTTCATCCACTTAGAGCAGTGTTTCTCAACCTTGACAACTTGAAGATGTGTGGACTTCAACTCCCAGAATTCCCCAGCCATCTATCTAGTTGGTTGGGGAATTCTGGGAGTTGACGTCCACACATCTTCCAAATTGCCAAGGTCAAGAAATGCTAACCTAAAGCCATCCAAGTACACTGGGACTCCAATTCCTAGAATTCCTAGCCTGTTCCTTAGCTTTACTTGGATTCCTGCAAAAAGAGATTGCTTTAATTAGATGGGCCTAAATTACCATCCAAGAAAAAGCGTATAAATGTATGTTCTTCTTCCTTAAGTCTCTGCCACATCAGAAATTTGTTTTATTGCTATGAAGATATTCTAAGAGTACTGATTTCCTTTCCAAGATGGGAAGGTGTGATACATCACACTAGTTCTATTAATAAGGTAAAGAGACCACACAGGAACTGAGCCAATTTAAATAGCAAATCGCCACTTACACTTTAAAATAGTGATATTAAACTTCCTATTTTTAATAATTCAGCCCAATATACAACTGAAATTTGAACATGCTCTACTGATGCAGCATCATTTTAAATGATACGCTATATGAGGTGCAAAGTATTTCAAAAATCAGCTGGAGGGGGCCTTAATTTTCCACGGATCATTGATTGCTATTTCCTGTGGTCCTGAAATCCCAGCAAGATTCGACTCAGCCAAATTATCAACAATGCGTATTTTTAAAAAAATCTTTATTACGGGACAGGTAATAATTGTGTTTCATTACTGTTATACGGCAACCTATCAATATCTCTGCATTTAAAATGCAGAATAATAAAATGGGCTGGAAAGGGCAAAAAAAGATATTTGGTCCAACGGAGGAACCCAAGAAATGGCTTATATTTTTTCATTCCTTCAATGAAGAAACAATTCACCAAGAAGTCTGCTCTACTCCTCAACTACTCTTTTTCCATCAGGAAATGCGATAACAGAATAACAAGAGTTGGGAGGGACCTTGGAGGTCTTCTAGTCCTGTCCCCTGCTCAGGCAGGAAGCCCTGTACCATTTCAGACAAAATGTATTCTCACACAACAGGCTACAGGTACTCCACGACTTACAAACATTCCCTTAAGTGACCATTCACTAAAAGTCACTAAAATGGCACTGGGAAAAGTGATTTATGATGACCCCTGAAATCTACAACTGTTGCAGCATCCCCATGATCAGGGCAATGCTCCCATAACCACCTTGCGTAGCAATGGAAATTCTGGTCCCAATTGTTCGTCGTAAATTGAGGACTATCTGTATAATCTCTCTTTCGGAGCTATTACAGCATGTAGTATCTATAAGATAGTACTCAGGAGATCTTTAATCCCAGGCATCTAGATCAAACTTTATTGAATTAAATAAGCAGCTAGTCCTTAGCATTTACAATACTGTTACTCCAAAAGTTAAGCATAGGAAATAAATTAAGAATTTGGGGGGGGGGGGGGGGGATTCTGAGGTTGGCGCAGTGAAAAATGGCAGATAGGAACCCATTGAAAATGGTTGCTCCATGTTTGGCTAGAGCATCTAAGATATGGTGTGGTTGCCACCGGCGCATGGAGAGCATTTCTCCAGGTAGAATTTGAGTGGGATGTCTGAACCACCCAACAGGTGGGGCCATGGACAACTAGACTCATAATGCACTCCCAACCAATGTGACTTAGTGTAAGATTAAAAGCAGGACAATATAGCGTACTCAACAAACCATAGCTAAAAAATACCGGCTTAGGGAGATATATGAACCCAACAAAACTCACCTATTAGTCCCACACACCTTCCAAAACGTTACTCAATGAAAGATCAGGGGGAAAAATAAACATCTAGACATGGTGTAGGAAACAAGAGCTCCGGTCTTTGTGAAGATTTTAAGAAACTCACAGTTGTGGCAATGCTACTTCAACTTCCTCTTCTATTCATTCATACTAACTCAATATGACAGGACCCACTCTTTGATTCAACGAACATCAAGGTGAGGTTTTATTTTTATTACAAATCCTTGAATACCTTTGAACTCCTGGAATAGTCTGGAAAAGTTCTCCATAAATATCCCATATTGAGAGTTATCGTGGCCTGAAAGACACCGGTCAATTTAAGGAATATCAGCCTTTTCCACTTTTTAAGACCCTGAACAATAAACTAATAGCCTTCTAGCCTAGTTTAAAAAAAAAGATCGCCACTCTTATTTTTCTTCCACCGGCCAAATGTGACTGCTCCTTCCTATCTTGGTCTCGTTCTTTCCACATCTCCTATAAATGCTTTCTTTTGAAGACAACTGTCTTCTCCACTCATCATGAGAAGCCACTGAGCTACCAGAATCTATGAGGGGGCCAGAAAAGTCAAGATCTTAATTATTAGTTACGAGTTTCAATTGTACACACATAACTACCATCATGTTTTTGGACACGCACCAATGCCCGAGAGTCTACCTTGAAGTATGTTTGGCCTTATTAATGTTGTTGGTATTGTATCCCTATGTACAGAACAGGTAAACATCATCTGCCTGCCTCTTGATTTTGCCCACTTTGCTAAATACAAAGATTAATTAGCAAAGAGGAAGGGCATGAATTGCAACTTGAGGACTGGGTTAAAGGGTTGATGGAAACTAAGAGGTGGGTTTAGCTTCTATCTCTTTATTCGACAGGACTGATGACCTGCCCCATCACAAGGGATTGAGCTGGTCAAAGAAAATTTCCAACCCAAAAAAAGAAGAGTTCAACCAGAAGTGCAGAAAGCGAAGCTAAATCTTCCAAGGGGAGCCAAGACAGGTGTCAACGGTCAACCATCCAAGCCAAGTTCATGCCCAGGGTTACAATGGCACATGGCGGCATAAAATTCAGGTGCTTGGCAACCGACTCACAGTTATGACGGTTGCAGTGTCCCTCGGTCGCACGATCGCTTTTTGCAACCCTCTGGCAAGCAAAGCAAAGGCAATGGAGGAACTGCAGGGATTCGCTTAACAACCGTGGCACGGCAAGTTGTGAAATGGGGCAAAATTCACTTCGCCAATGTTTCATTTCGCAACAGAAATATTGGGCCTCATAGCAGGACGTACATCAAGGACTACCTGTATTTCAAAAAGCAGAGCCAAGACCTACCGAAGGGGGAAAGGAAAAGCGGTTGGAATTAAATAATTAGGCTGGCCGTATACCAAACAGCCACAGAGGCCATTTACAGTAAATATTATGAATGGATCTGGCTGGGTTTCTTCATTCTCTCTCTCTCTCTGCCTCCCTTCCAAAACCTCTTTTCTTTTTCCTGAGCTAAGTAGAAATTTGGCCTTCAGACACGACAGTACTCTGTAATTTGCATGGCTGATGAAGTCTATAGCCTGCGACAGAGACATGGAGTCAGTTGGCTTCAGTCTAACCACTAGAGACAGGCAGGGCGGCCTGGTGTGCTGGGGGTGTGCGTTTGTGTTTTTTTCTAGCTATAAAGCAAACTCATTCACGGTCTGCGTGGCTCCGGCCTGCTGGCTTTTAAAGAAAATACAATTAGGCTTCAAAAAAATAAAAAATTATTATTATTATTTTCTTCTTCTTCTTCTTCTCCTCCCTCCCTCCCTCCTGCATTCTCTTCCTCTTTGGATTGTTTCAAGCAGCAGTAATTGATTACTTGTCATAATTAGAGGGCAGCAGTGACTAATGAAGCATTTATGAATCAATTTTTGTTGGCTTTTCAAATATTCTCGTCGACGTGTATGGAGACTGGGGTCTTTCTGTTCTGGGCCCCCTCCCTAAAGTACCGTACACAAAGACGATTCCTTCCCCCAAAAATAATCCAAGGCACTCCGTGCTTATTTACACATTGTTATAGGTCCATTAACCTGTAACCTAAAGCATTTATGTGTTTCCTAAACATTGCCGAGAGAACATGTTCCATCCGATCCTTATATTTGGAGATGTGAAGATATCAAATTGGGGAAAATGTTTTGGACTTTCATGCAAGATGAAAAAGAATGAATATTAATTCCTAAAAGTAGATTTCCCCAATCACCTGGAATCTCAGACTTCTAGGCCAAAATGTCTAGAAGGTAAAAGCAGGTTGGAATAACAGAGTTGGAAGGGACCTTGGAGGTCTTCTAGTCCAACCCCCGGCTCAAGCAAGACACCCCATACCATTTCATTCAGACAAAATGGTTGTCCAATCTCTTCTTAAAAGCCCCCAGTGCTGGAGCACTCACAACTTCTAACTTCTGTCAAGAAATTTCTCCTTAGTTCTAGGTTGGTTCTCTCCCTTGATTAGTTTCCATCCATTGCTTCTTGTCCTGCCTTCAGGCGATGGAGAAATACAGGTAGTCCTCGACTTACAACAACAATTAAGCCCAAAATTTCTGTTGTTAAGTGAGACATTTGTTATGTGAGTTTTGCCCCATTTCACGACATTTGTTGCCCCGGTTGTTAACTGAATCATTTAAGTTGTTAAGTTAGTAACCCAGTTGTTGAGTGAATCTGGTTTCCCTGTTGATTTTGTTTGTCAGAAGGTCATAAAAGGGGAAATCACATAACCCCAGGACACCGCAATCGTCATAAATATGAACCGGTTGTCAAGAAGCATCTGAATTTTGATCACACGATCCTGGAGATGCTGCAAGGTGGTAACTGTGAAAAATGGACATAAGTCACTTTTTTCACTGCTGTTGTAACTTCGAAGAGCCACTAAATGAACTGTTGTAAGTCGAGGATTATATGTAACTGTCTTGAGGAAGGCAGAAAAATCCAGAGTCCAGCAATGTACAAATGGAGAAAACAGACTCTTTGCAAATATCAGTAAGGTTTGAACAAGATCTCAACACATTTAAAAACAAAGCCCAGCAAAGCAATACATTTATGAGGCCTACTCGATGCCATTAAGACCTAATAATGAGTCATAAGAGTTATTCTTTTTTTTAAAAAAGAGACTTCCACATCTAAGACCAAACAAAATTTGTTTTATTAACTCTCTGACTATCCTGTTCTAAGTGAAACAATGCTGTTGTAACTTCAAACTTCACTAAATGAATGCTTTGTGAGGACTACTGTACCTATGGGCCACCACTTTTGGTGCCTATCAGCTCCCTTGCTCCACCTGATGTTTTACATTTCTGAAACATTCTTCTTTAATTAAAGGTAAAAGCCAGCCTCTCATATCAACTTACATACCTCAAAACTGGTCCCTCAAGCTGTCTTAGCAAATAATTTCAAACAAGTAAATTGTGCAGGGTTGCAACCCAGTATTTGAGTACAGCACCCTTCACCTGTCCCCTAAACATCAAAGGTAACCGAGAAGAAAGAGAGAAAACCATGTGAATCTACAAGCTAGACAGAGTGGAAGCCTCTTAGATGTGTGTTGTGTACTGGAGCTGCTTGTGTTCCCACAGTGGCCAGGTTGTGAATGCACCCCCAACCAATTCTTCAATTGCCAAGCAGCCCCAAGAGGCTGAGCATTTTTAAAAAAATAATAATGTTTTTTTTGGTGACCCACCTAAGATCCAAACTAAATACATCCGAGAACTTTTTCTCCCAGTTTCATTGAACCTGAAAGGCTGACTAGGGCACAAAAGAGCAACATTGAAGTCATCGTATTTTAAAACTGTTTCTTTCTTATCTTTTTAAGCAAATAACAGCCGGAATATGGCATTTGTGCATTAAATGAATTCCGAAAGCTTTTCTCCCTTGGGAAAATGCAACTGATAAAAATCATCTTTCCAGATCATCAGGCAAGGCTTCCTAAACAAACAAATAAATCTTGTGGGTTTTTGGTCTGCTTTTGAACTTTTGCAGGCCTTTTTGCAAGCGCGATGCTGCCCTACCATATTAAGGTCCCAGAATCAGGAAAAGGGGGAAGGTATCTGTTGGGGGCCCCCTCCCCACCTCCCATTTTTCGTCTTTGGCAGATGACATTTCTAAAACTTTGTTCACAATGCTTGCCAAGATGTCTATATTAAGAAGGCTTGTAAAAAGACAGCCAAACCCGTCCCCTCCCCTTCCTAAACGGAGTGTAGCAATACCAGATTAATGCCAAATATTTAGCAGCGTTCATTTTTCCTCCTTCCCTGCAGACGGCATTCCTCCCAGCTACTCTCAGATTGCACATAAGGGTGGGAGCAAAAACAGAGGAGAGAGAGCTCATTTTAGCGGCTGCAACACGGGAAATCAAAACGTCTCCGTTTAGAAGACCCCTCCAAAACTCAGGGATTTGCCCTAAAGCCTCTCAATTAAAACAGCTTTCTCCCCCCTAACCCTACGATCTCCAAAACTCAGGGTTTCACCCCAAAGCCTCTCCATTAAAACAGCGTTATTATTTTTTTTTCCCTAGAGAAGACAACAAAGGAAGGTTTCTTCTGAAGCCGAGGAGCCTTTTTCTTTAAAGCTGGGTGGACAAGTTATTTCTGCAGACATTTTTTGGGGGATCCTTGTTGTGCCTTATTATCACGGATGAGAATCTGGGCAGACGAGACAGCCCGCTGAATGTTTACCAAAATTGCCAAGCAGTTTAAAAGTTCTGTTCCCGGATTTGATAGAGGAAAAATATCCCCTGCTCTACCCCATACGCCCTCTTCCTCCGCCAGCCTTTCTCCCTCCCTCCCTTCCTTCGTGCTTCCTTCCTTTACAACCTAATACCCTGTCTCCTCTGGCCAGGCCTCTACTTAGAGGCAAAACCAGCATTCAGCGCCAGTCTGGAGACAAGACTGCAGACTGGAGAAGTTAATCATTACTTCTGTCTGCCTTCATAATCTAATCACTTCTGTGCCTCAGCGTATACAGAAAAGGCCATTTCTCTTTCTCTCTCTTTCTCTCTCTCTCTCACACACACACACACACACAGAAACAGACAGGCTCAACAGCCTTCGCCAAGCTGGTGCCCTCTGGACGCGTCTCCTGCAGACCGGGAATCGTGGGACTTGTAGTCTGAGCGCCTCAGGAAGGGCGCCCGAACGAGGAAAACAGGGATTTGGACAGAAAACTCTGGGCCAAAATTGCTTCTTTTCCCCAACGTTGGGGGGGGGGACGGGACTTGTGGTCCTTATTCCGTCCCCAAGAATGAAAAATTGAAGGGGAAAAAGGGGCTCTTCCTAATAAATAAAAGGGGAGGTTGCATTTATGATTCCCCCCCCCTCCCCAACTAGTTGGCACCCCTCCCCAACGCAGGGAGTTAACAAACACTTAACAAATCTGACATCTTTGAAAGTAATGAATCCTCCCCGCATTCCTGGGAAGCTAATGGCACAAAACAAGGAATGGCGAGGGGAGAGGAGAGGAATGACATTTTAGTTTACTTTTAAAAAACTGGCTAGACAGCACTTTATTCTTATTACAAAGCTGTCCGAAAGAAGAGAAGCTGGCTGATCTTTCTGCTGCTAGTAAAAACAAGACCCAAGGAAGACTGTGCCTTCCTTGTTCATCTCCACAGCCATCAGCTATCTAGGGCTAGGGTAACCCACCTCCCCTCTTCAGGGTTTTTAACTACAACTCTCATCATCCTTTGCCACGGGGAGCAGAGATCCCAAGTCACAGGCGGGAGGGTCTCAGGATCTCAGTTGGGACTTCTCCATCCAACCGAAGATAAAATTCCAAAGGACCATTAAAAATATATATATATATCCTTTCAAACACAGGTAGTCCTCAATTTACAACAGTTCTTTTAGTGACCGTTCAAAGTTAGAACGGCACTGAAAAAAGTGACCGTTTTCCACACTGATGACCATTCGCACCATCCCCGTGGTCACGTGATCAAAATTTGGAGGCGTGGCCACTGTCTCATGGCGGTTGCTGTGTCCCGGGGGGTCCCCTTTGGCGACCTTCTGACAAGCAAAGTCAACGGGGAATCCGGATTCACTTAACGACTGTGTTACCAGCTGAACAAACGCAGTGTGATTCACTGAACACCCGTGGCAAGAAAAGTCGTATACTGGGGCAACCCCACTTACCAAACGTTTCACTGAGCCACCTAAATTTTGGGCTCCATCGTGGTACGACCACGATGGAGCCCCCAATTTCTGTAGCTCAGTGAGACAAGAGGTTGAGTGACATTTTGCCACATTTTATAACCTCTCCTGCCGCAGTTATTAAGTGAGATACCACTGCAGATGCTAAGTCGGTAACACCGTTGTTTAAGTGAATTTGGTTTCCCCGTTGACTTTGCTTGCCAGGAGGTCGCAAAAGGGGATCACGTGACCCTGAGGTAAACATGACCCGTAGAACTTCAAACAGTCACTAAATGCAAAGTTGTAAGTCAAGGATTATCTGCATATAATAAATCCAAATTAAATGCAGTTGCTGTTCAGGCATTAAGTCGTGTCTTTGCGACCCCGTGGACCAGAGCACGCCAGGCCCCCTTGTCCTCCCCCCCACATCTCTGGGGGGGGGGGAGGGGGATCTGCCCAAATTCAGCTTTGTTGCATCCATGGCACTATCTAACCATCTTCATTCGCTGCCATCCCCTTCTCCTTTTGCCTTCAAATCTTTCCCAACTTCAGGGTCTTTCCCAACGAGTCTTGTAAAGGTAAACAGGCTAGCAAATAAAATACAGGTACGTTCCAGGGTTACAACCGCCATTGGGGGGTGGAATTCCCACCGCAGCGCCATTTTAAAACGTAATGTAAGATGACCAGGTTGCTCAGCAATGGCGATTCCGGCACTCTCCGTTGGCTGTTGTTAAATGAGGACTATGTTGAGTTATTAAGTGGGGACTGATGAGAAGAGGCAGGAATCTAGGCACGCAGGCCAGTGAGTGAATTACAGGCAAGAGGCATTACAGAGCGCAAAGAAGCGCTGAGCGTGTTGGCTAAGTCTTCAGATTTGTATGGCAGTATGAAGAAACTTGTAAGTTGACCAATTCTCAGTCATTGTTATAGAGAGACTGGCTAAGCAAGTTCCTTCCAGAGGAAAGTTTCCAACCAGGAACTGCTAATTTATCGTCCAATTTCTTAGCCACTCTATTTCATTAGCTTTCGATTACCCTTACAGCACAGTAAGCCCCATTAAATTCAATTTATTTATTTATTTATTTATTTTATTCAGATTTATATACCGCCCCATTCCAAGGACTCGGGGCGGTTTACACATAAAAATTCTTTTAAAACCCCGTTTTTAAAA
>JANHFL010001446.1:211658-221852 GCA_032468155.1 Oxyrhabdium leporinum
TTCCCTTAGCCTTCTTCTACTCGGCTCTGTTTCAAGAAGATTGAAAGGGAATACATGTTTTTTTTAAAAGTGGGGAGGGGGGGAAAGAGAGAAAAACCTTACTTCTCTTCTTTTCTCCCTTTCCTTCTGATTAATTCTTATTAGCTGCCTTTGAACATACAGAATCCTCTCCTCTCAAATAACACACCGAGGGTATATATTACATTTTGGGGGAGGGGGGGGAAGAAAGCAAATGAGATTCACATAAACACAAGCCACGCTGAAAACAATTCTGAGACTGCAAAGCCCACACATACAAACAGACACACAAATGTTGAGCACACTTACTGGGGGGGGGGGAAGGGGGGGAAAAGGGTAGTCTTCCCATATTCCAGTTGTAAACTAATGAATGGGAGTACGGCTCTTCTATAAATCCAACAAGGATTCCTTGGCCAAAGAAAACTAACTTTCAACAGATGCGCAAGTCCAAACGAGTATTTTTGGGGCATTAAGCAAAAAGCTATTAAGGCTTTGCAGGCTGCATCACCAAGAGGAAAATGGGATGGGGGTTGGTTATTCAAGGCTTCCTCTAGAGTAGTGTTTCTCAACCTTAGAGATGTGGACTTCAGCTCCCAGGATCCCTGAAGCCAGTATGGTGCTCCTCGGGGGCTAATCTTAAGATGTTCTTTTTTCCACCTCCTCCTCCTCCTCCTCCTCCAGAGATCCGCCATTCCCAGATTAAATTGCAAGCCACCAAAACGCCTTACACCCAAACCTTAATCACCAGAAGCCAGCCTCAACTTGCAAACTTGCAAAAAAACAGGAGCCTGCTCTGGCACACCCTTTAGCAGTGGACAGTATATAATTTAGCTCTCTGTGCATAAATCACATCACATAGGCAGACATTGCCTTCAGCTAACTGTGGTACTGCCAGCCTGCCAGCATCTTTGTCTGGCCTCAGATACAGCTCTCAACAAGGGAGGACAAATGGAAGCTTGTAAGACCAGAAATGTGATATATGACCAACTTAATTCCACAGCTGGTTTTAAAACTAGGTCTTACAGCCGTGCAACCTGAGGCCAGCCAGATGTTGCTGAACTACAGTTCCCAGCATTCCTATGAATGGCTATTTTTGCTAAGCATGCCGGGAAGCATGAAACAAAATAGAAAAAAGACAGACCACGCTATAGAAAACTCACCCGTATTCCTGACCTGTACGACTAAAATGCAACACATTTAAAAATGCTCAGACATAAGCAAAATTTGGAACATCCAAGGCAACTATTCTCTCGAGGCTAGAGTGTCGTACACATTCTTATAAACTGGAAGATTTTCAGATATGGGCCTGTGGGAGACTGAGACTTCTAGCAGAAACGCAAAAGACCTATTTGCAACCTTTCATGAAAATGCAACAGAGGATTTCAAATCACAAGCAAAAACTGATTTATGTCTGAAAAACAGGGGAAATTTTGCACAACAATCCATTCCACATCTGCTCATTGATGAGATCCATCAGCGTGCTTACACACTTAATTAGCTTGACTTTCTCTTCATTACCAACACTGGTGAACATATAACAGCTGTCCAACCCCTGATGTCCACAGATGGTACAACCACTTCCAAACTTTCTAAGCTCCCCCCCCTCCCCCCCCAGGGAAAACTCCTGCTAAGATTTTCATTCCTGGAAAAGCATTAGACCTATTCTACCAGGCAACAGAGGTTACATCAGGATGCTGCTTACAACACAGATTCACAACTAGATGGCAAAGAGCCATCAAGATTAATGTTTCTCAATCTTGTCTACTTTTAAGATGCACGGACTACAACTCCCAGAATTCCCCTGTCAGCCCGGAGGTTGAAGTTCACCCATCCTAAAGCCAAGACAGCTAAGAAACACTGCCCTAGAATAGAATTCCCCATCTTACCAACTTTAAGATAGTTGGACTTCAGCTCCCAGAATTCTCTAGCCAGCATGGCTGGCTGGGGAATGCTGGGAGTTGAAGTCCAACTATCTTAAAGTTGCCAAGGTTAGGAAACACTGCTCCAGAGGTCCAACTTCCTTTGTTAGAAAAAACATAACAAGAACAGAAGGAGCACAAAAAAGATCTTGCGTCTTACCTGCGAGCCCCTCAGGGGCCAGAAAATTAGTTCCCCTCGTTTCGGTGGAAGAAGGCACAGACTCTGGATAACTTGCTGTAAGACAGAAACAAAAGGAGAAGTAAGTATGACATGACACTGCCCCCTAATACTTTAAAGCCCAATGCAAGGAGGTCTCTAGCCGAATGAAGCACATTCCAGAGAGTTTATACTAGGAAGCAATTGCTAATTGTCTGCACAGAGCTGTGTTTCATGCAACATCCACCCACCATCTTCACCACCACATCTGCTCCATCATTAGTCAAGGAGACGAAGATGATAGACTGGCTGAAAGTCATCCTCCCTCCCAATGCACAACCCCTTTCTTCGGTTCAACTGGTTTTGTTTTCTTGGTCAACCCTGGTGACCAAATTCCAGTTTGCTGAACCGAAGCGGAGAAGGAATTTTCATGAGAAACTCTGCCAACCCGGATGGCTGAAAGGAGAGCATCTTGCCAAACATGTTTCATTCTGTTCGCCTTTAAAAATAAATAAATAAATAAAAGATTTCTCTTTTTCACCACAGGTAGTCCTCGACTTACAACCAGTCGTTTAGAAGTTACAATGGCACTGGAAAAAAAGTGAATGATGACTATTGTCTGTTTCGCGTGACCGTTGCAACCTGCCGTGGTCATGTGATCAAAATTCGACCGCTTGGCAACTGACTCGTACATATGACAGTTGCTGGGGTCAAGTGATCCCTCTTTGCGACCTCCTGACAAACAAAGTCAATGGGGAAGCTAGATTTACGTAACAACTGTGTTGCTAACTTAACAACTGTTGTGATTCACTTAACGACTGTGGCAAGAGAGGTCGTAAAATAGGGTAAAACTCACTTAACAGACTCAATTATGGTCATAAATCGAAGACTGGCTGGTTTTTTTTGGTGAGAATTGCCCCCTCTCCCTTATATGTTAAAGTGTGATCAACTTATTCTCTATCCTATTCCAAATATGCTTCCCCATCAAATCATTGGAAAGCGTAATCTTTTAAAGCCAAGGCCAGGAAAAGTATATAAATTAGAAGTTGGTTTATCTATTGCTGTGCCCAGCCAAAAACCACTGGTACTTGGTCAATATGGCTAAGTAAATTTGAAAACCCGTTGGAAAAGAGATATGTAGTTTAGAACGACCTATTTTTAAACATCCAAAAATTATTTTTCCGATAATTGCATTCCTTCTTTTACCGATATGGAAAGAACCCACTTTTTTTATGCCCGTGAAATTCCATAATCTCCCTTTTATCAGAGTTAAGTATAACCCTGAACAGGAATATACAGTTGAACAGGATGCACTTAATCAAACTGAAAACAATGGAACATACAGGAAATTGAGTTACTTGTGAAATACTGTAGACTTTCTCAATGTGTGGCATTTCAGTGGTGTAAGGAAACAGCTATCTTGTAATTAAAACTTTAGCAAAAGGGGAAAGTGGCCATCAAATAAATGCTTTGGTTGGAGACTTCCCTTAACCAAGGATCTAAGCCTCATTGAGGTAGTTTGGGTAATACCACCTCTTAACAACGGGTAAATTAATGAGAATGAAACTCAAAAATCTTCTAAGAATTCCTTAAGCAGCAATGTGTGCCAAGAAGAGAGCAGCTACAAAGGGTGTGCGTGGTGTGTGTGTGTTTGTGTGTGTGTGTGTGTGAAAGAGAGAGAGAGAGAGAGAGAGACAAAATGCTGGATGGAGTATTGGAATTTAGGCTCCTCCTCTTCGGAAGTTGTGTGATGTCACATGTACAAAAGGGGTGGGACTTATATGATGATGCTTCATCCCGCATCTTGGCCATTTCCCCTCTCCCTGGATACCCGAGTCTGCCTTTTACTTTCCACTCTTCAGCTATTTCATCACTTGTAACCCCCATCCAACACAATGTCACACACACAATGTATTTTAAACACATTTAAAATACTGGGGAAGGTCAGCAGTCTTTCTCTCACGCTCTATGCATGCCAACTTTTTTTTCTTTGAAGTAGGGAAAGAAATTCGGAGACCCCAAATGGCACAAAACATTCAAACTCACAGACCCAATGTATAACGGCTTACTTAACTGTTCACAGATAGTCCTCGACTTACAACAGTTTGTTTAGTGACTATTCAAAGTTACAATGGCACTGAAAAATGCAACTTAGGACCGTTTTGCTGCATCCCCTTGGTCACGTGATCACAATTCGGATGCTTGGCAACTGACTCGTATTTATGACGGTTACAGTGTCCCAGGGGGTCATGTGATCATCTTGCCCAGCACCCAATTTTGACCAAGTAACCTGAGATTGCTGGAATAGTCCTAGGTGCAAATGACCTGTCACGCGTCAGCTGTTTCCAATGCCATTGTAACTTTGAATGCTTATTAAAAGAATGGTTGTAGGTCGAGGACTACGTATCACTTCTGGCCAAAATGAGGATTTGCTTTGGGTTTAAGATTCCTGATTTCCACGGAAAGGGCAAATCAGTAATCAAAAATCAAGTATAAAAGTCTTACTTAGGAAAGCTGGTTTTACATAGGCAACTTTACATGAAATCGATTAAGAGTACTATTCTGAAAGCCTTGAAGAACATCAGCTGATGACAGACATGGTTAAATCTGCCAGGACAGATCCTAAGGACACAAAGAGGACTTTCACCTAAGCAGGTCTATTAAGATTTGGGATGCAAGATCTGTAGATGACGAGATAGCAGCAAATAATAAAGAGTTTTGTGGTTCTGCTTTGCCCTGGCTTTTGACCGGAATTTAGCAGTCAGATAAGGCAGCTTTACACATGAGTAACACCGTCCTAGTTCAGCTTTTAACAATAAGTTTTTGCATCAAAGTGAAACCAGTGAAAACACCCCAAACCATCAAGGTGAAAACAGTGAAAGTGAAAACTTGAGGTAACAGCATCACGAGATTTCACCCACCGTGAGGAAAATGGAAATGGAAAATAATGTGGAAATACATGCACCAATTTGCCTCTCTGCTGCCCCTTTCAAGACCACACTGCTCTCTCTTTGGTCATCTGCACAGTTATAATAATTTACCATCCTGTTTTACTTACCTTGTCTTAAAAAAGATCTCTATTTTAATTGCACCTATTTGAATATTGTATTCAATTAACCTGAGATTTTACCAGCTCTTTAAAAGGTTTTAGAACACCCTGATCTGGGGGAAATACCTCATGTTTATCTGTCTCCCAAGAGCTGGTTATTGGGAGGAGCTGTATATGGTGTCCTCCAGTAGCCATTTCAAGAACAGGATTTTGTAGTGATGGCAAAAGAACAACTATCATCAATGAGGTGAAGGCCTATTTTGGTAAAGAAAAACTGCCAAAACAATGTCCAACAATATTTTGACTTAATCCAATGGGTTAATTATCATCTTACACCAAGTAGAATTAAATCTAGCATGCACTTCTAATGTTAATGCTTTTGTTGCTTCCAGACGCAAAAGTGACCTCCAACCAAGACAGATACAGGTAGTCCTTGATTTACAACAACTTGTTTAGTGACGGTTCAAAGTTGCAATGGCACGGAAAAAAAGTGACTTATGACTATTTTTCATACTTAAGACTGTTACAAGCATCCTCTCGATCAAGTGATCAAGGTTGTAAAATGGAGCAAAATTCACTTAACTAATGTCTCACTTGGCAAAAGAAATTTTGGGCTCAGTTCTGGTCCTTAAGCCGAGGACTTCCTATACACACTGCAGTCTGTTAATATACAGACAGATGAGGCTGTCTTTCACAAAAATTTTCCTGATTTAATCATTGGACAGTCTTTTATTGGTATCTGAAAATGATCCTGTTTAGACTACACAGTTGCTAATATTAAACTACTTAAATTAAGTGTTATGGCTTTCTTAAGAGTCCACAAGAAATCATCCTGTATAAAGCATTTAGAGTGACTAATGCGTCACTCAACACTTCATCTAAAAACATTCCTGACAGAAAGGGAATCTTGCGCCAGGATGCTGAGAACAGACTTGAGAAGAATTAAGATTCTCTGCAATATGGCACCAAATAAACCCTTCTGTCTGATAAATCCTTCTTCAGATGAGAGAAATAGGGAAGAAGGAAAGAGAGAGAGAGAGAGAGAGAGAGAGAGAGAGAGAGAGAGAGAGAGAGAGAGAGAGAGAGAGAGAGGGGATAATCTCATGCATACATGAAGTCACAAATGCATTTACTTTAAAGCAACTTTAAGATGCGTGGACTTCAACTCCCAGAATTCCCTAGCCAGCCATGAAATCCACATATCTTAAAATCCCTGAAATTGAGAAACAGTGTCCAAATTTGGAACTACTAAGCTGCTGAAATGAGGTTGCTGAAATGGGGTTCAAATACCTGGACTTCAAAATATATCACACATCAACAATTTTTCAACTTTACTATATGTCCACTTCTGAAGCTCTGGAAACTGGTGTCTTCAAAAGGTATCTTTCCAAAAAGAAACTCAAAGGGCCAGCTTTAATTGCAGCCACCGTCTTGCCTTTTCTGAAACCCCCTCAATGTCTCCGCCTAGAAATCTTAACTTTTTTCTCCATATCCGAATGCAAAAATTCACTTCTGACACGCACCAAATGTTACTTTTGCATCAATGGCTGATTAAATCCACACCACTTGGATATAACTGGTGTCTGGCATAGTTAAACATGTGTGAGCTAACTGCTACAGGCCTTCATTCATAGAGCCTAGGAAGGGCTCTTCCTCCATATGGTTAATAGTGCTCTATAAAAAAAAGAGAAAACAGCTCCGGAAATGAACTTTGAATCTCCAAAACAGGCTTACAACTACACCGGAGAAAACTGTTCCTCTGAATCCAAACCATTTCTTTAGCAACGCACCTTGAGTTTCAAGCACCCGGGAAAGAGGGGGGGGAGAAAAGAGACCCCCTTGCAAAATTTGCAAGAGAATAAAAATAGACAATTTCCTTACTTGCTCTCCTCACAATGGCCTTGATTAAACAGGAAGTTTGATGAGAGTCAGAGGTTATAATAACCACCTGCAGTGACAGACTTATGAATTATTTTTGTCTCCTATTCAGAGCTCCACTGCCAAATGGGTTTTGAGGAAGAGAAGGAGTCCTCCGGACGCTCCTTTTGCTTTTTTTTACACTTCCACTTCCGACTGGCTCTATTAATCACTTCCCATTAGCCAATATGCAGAACTTTTCCTTTCAAAAAAAAAAACCCGGCATTGTCAAGGTTTTTGCGGTTTCTTTGGCTGTTTACACACCATTCATTACTGGATAAATATTGCTCTCCGAATTGAGAAGCAGGGCCTGCTTGTACAGCAGGAGGGAGGTTTAAACACCTGCTCCTAGATTTTATCCTAGCATCTTTACCAAAAACAAAAACGAGAGCCCCTTCTGCCATTGTTTTCCAAATGTGGCTGGCTACCAGCCACTCTTTTCGAATGTGCGTAGAGAGACAGCTGTTGCTAAAAAGGAAAATTTAAAAAAAAAAAAGGTTTTCCTTAAAACCCCCAAAGTTTAACCACTTTTAAATGCAAGTCTTGGGACAGCAAAGGTGACTGACAAAAAAGTATTGGAGAGCATAACACCAGACATGTCACTAGAAGGCAAAAATCATGAAACTGCATCTCCCTTACCTTGGCCGTATCATGGGAAGGAATTGACTGGATAAAGAAATGATGTTTGGAAGAGTTAGCGGTAGTAGGACGCCCAAGAACACTTTGGCTGGACGCCATCAAAGGTGGCACCGGCCAGAACATAGAAAAACTCAAAGAAGTAGCGCAAGATCTGAAGATGTGAAGAGACCTGGCCCATAGTATGGCCAAGAGCCAGACACAACTCAATGGATAACATCCTTCTCCTCCTCCTCCTCCCCATCATCATCTGTAAGCCAATATAACATCTAAAACATGGCTCTAGGAAAGCAGGTTCAAAATCCACCCTGAGCCAGCCCATTCTCTGTCAGGCAAAGCCTGCCTCTCTATGTTGAGGTTGTGAGGTAAAACTACAGGGGCACCACTTGAGTGATAAAGCTATCAAAGATGTGAGAAAGTTATGGGGATATATGTTCATACATTCATATTTCATACTCCAAGCACAAATGTTTGGGATTGGAAAGTTCCTCAGCAGTCAACAGAAATCAACACAGAAGAACTGGATTGAGAGGAAATAAGCACGGGATGAGATGAAGATCTCTTGGGATTCCAAGGAAGTCTCCTTCCCCTACAGAGGTCATCAGAGTAAATGTTGGATTATCCATTACGAAATAAGTTAGTTGCAGGAAGTACCATCTGATCTTAGATGGCCATCAGCTCATTTTAGGTGGAACCTTAAGGAATCGACTCAGATTTTTACCCAGAAGATTCATCAAGACCACCTACCAATAGTAGCTCAGCAAAAGGAGAACTTGACCTCTTCTCCTGCTTTGCATTCATTTAGTTTCAGCTATGGGGTGAATCTCAGTCAACTGTGATTAATGCAATAAACCCTACTTTTAGCAAACCACAACGTGTGAATCCAAGCAGGACAAGGTACCCCCTGAGTGCATCAAAATTAAAATTACTATCCTTTGCCTCTCTCTCACACACACAGAAATCTCCTCCCCAAATTCTTTTCATCATAACAGCCTTGTTGCTAAATTAGCAAGCCAGAAATTCATTGTGATCTACTGCAAATCACACAAGGAATTATCAGAAGATCCAGAACTTCCAATCCCTGAGGCAGAGTTGTTCGATCAACCGCAACACTTCTCCTGCCCAAGTCACAACAGAAAGTTCACAAGGCCACAACACAGTGTAGACACACATCACAAACTTGTTTCAAGGTCAGCAATCTGAATGAACTACAACTCTTGCAAACACTGCCAATGGCAAGGATGCTGGGAACTGTAGTCTAGCAGCAACTGCCTTTGCTATATATTTAAGCCTGTCCAGCTTTAAAATCTTTCACCTTCCTCCACCTATTAAAGAAAAAAACAAACCCAAAAACTAACTGCTGGCAAGCATTCTCATTTCACAAGGGGGTGAGGAGGAAACCATGGATAAATGGTATATCTAAGCCAGATCTCTTAAAATTGAGGGCTCATCTGCAACACGGAAATGTCACAACAGGCCATGAGGTCAAGGTCATAAAGAAGTCCCAGCATGGATGTATACACAGTAGAGTCTGTGGAACTCCATTCTGCAAAACTCAGTTGGACTTTCGGCAACCGATCAACAGAATAAATGCTACCCACTTTAAAGAAAATAAAGGGATGGAAATAAACACATTCCCCAAACTGGTGCATTCAAGATGGCTCCTACAGCTACCAAAATTATCACCCAATACAGGTAGTCCTCGACTTATAACAATTCACTTACAACGGCGCTGAAAAATGTCTTATGACCCTTTTTCACACTTACGACTGTTACAGCATCCTCACACACTTGCATGGTCAACATTCAGAAGCTTGGCAACTGACTCGTATTTCTCACGGATGCAATGTCCCGGGGTCACGTGATCCCCTTTTGTGACCTTCTGACAAGCAACGTCAATGGGGAAGCCAGATTCACTTAACAACTGTCTTACTAAGTTAACACTGGCAGTGATTCACTTAACAAACGCGGCAAGAAAAAGTAGTAAAATATGGCAAAACTCACTTAACAAATTTCAAACTTAGCAATTTTGGGCTCAATTATGGTCATAAATTGAGGACTACCTGTATTCAATAAACATCGCATTTTTCCTAATTCCAATGGTCAAGAAAATGAGCTCATTCCTGGAACTCATTATCTCATTTCTGGATCCTTTTTCTGGTCATACAACAATGTGACCAATCACTGGGAACTTGATAACCCCTAGCTTGTTTCTTAGAAGGGCAAATCAGCATTTCCTTTTCGAACTGTTTCATCTAACTGTAATCTTCCAACCTTCCTACTGGATGAACTTGGCAGAGGCAGCCCCAGTTCTCATATCCTTCCTTAGCATGATTCCTTATGCCAAAGAACTCACAATGTACATACAATAGTATCAAAGACGGGTCACTTTGTCAGGGGCACCCAATGTTTTTCAAGGACCATGTTTAAATTGGGCAAGCGTAATCAGATCCAGAGAACAAAGCAACTATTGTCCTTTTTTTGGGGGGTGGGTGGGT
>JANHFL010001446.1:277818-288449 GCA_032468155.1 Oxyrhabdium leporinum
ACCCCTGCCCTTTCCTGTCCTATATTTCTCTGCTTTTTAGCTCAGCCGATTCGTGTGGCACAGTGGATTGCTGCGCCTCAGCTGTTTCACTCACCAGGGCTGACATAGAAGGTAAGTTTTGAAGATTAAAATGGGCGGTTTTGTAACGCTGCGCATGCGCAGGAAACACACGCTCACCAAACTGGTTGTTAAACCGGTTGCAACCCACCCCTGGCCTCATCAGGGTTGTGTTTACCTCCGGGGTGGGGGGATGGGTATGTGTGGCCAGGGAGTGTGGCCAGCTCGACATCACTCATATCGGGGGCACCTGTGGTGACCCAAAGTCTCTGCCAGGGAAAACAGAGCTTTGGAGGGCCGCATGCTCCATTTTCGCTGGCAGAGGGTTGCAGGAGGCTTGCTGGCAGAGGCACCGTGGGCTCACCTTGAGTTTGACACCCCTTCTGTAAAGCTATTGGAATACATTCATGAAAAAAAGCAAAGGTAAACCATTTCTTTTTATCATGTGTATTCTTCTTTAATTATTTTTTTTAAAATTTTTAATATTGATTACTTTTCCGGTTTAACATTTTTATTGAGTTATAAGATAAAATAAGATACAAAATACATAAGTAAATAGGAAAATGGGGGGAAGGAAGAGGGGGAAGAGAAGTGAGGAAGGGTAGGAAAAAAAGAAAAAAGGAACACTGACTTCCAACTCGCTCTGTTACAGTACAATAAGGCATTGCCATCAAATCGCAACTTTTTGCTTTTCCACAATCATATAAACAAGCCATTTCTAGAAAGATCTATCAGTCTAATCTGTAAAACCCAAAACCGAAGTTTTATTCTTTCCCACCTCAAGCACAAAGTTCAGAAGCGGTTTCCATGTGGAAACAAAAGTACTGATGTTCTTTTCTTTAATCAAAGCGGTCAGTTTTGCCACTTCAGCCAACTCCATCAACTTCTGCAGCCCTTCTTCCCTGGTAGGAATCGAAGCGTCCTTCCATTTTTTTTCTGCATACAATAATCTTGCTGCGGTCAACATATATAATAACGAAGTTCCATTTTTTATTTCCTCTATCATCTCTACAGTTTTGAGTGTGTTCAGTTCAAGATGGTTCTAGTCGCACCACAGAGCCAGTTGTTCAACTTCCCGTCTGTATGCAGATCCATCATCATCTCAAATGAGACTCATCCTCCTCATGATGTAGAATCTGCCTGGCCCACGTGTGCAAGATGGGAAATGAAACTTAGGATCCTGTCTCCACAATCCTCGGTAATGATTCCTCACTGTGGAAAACTTTGCTCTTCCAGATACGTCAGGCATCCTGTTTATTTACTTTCTCTAGTCGTGAAAATGATTTTATTTCAGTAAGTCCTTGGCAATTGACTTTTAGTATTGTTATGATGGTATGGGATTTGGGTTGACGTTTTCCTGTCAGCTGTCAACTGCTTGAAGTCTTTGAAGCTGGGTGGGATGTAAATTCATGTCCACAGAGATTAATACCACAGAAAAGAAATGATTTATTTGCTGGAATTCACTATGTACACAATTTCCATTTTCAACCACTCACAAAAAAAAAAAAAAAAGCTAAACTACCAGAGGAAAACATTTTAAGGAGATAAGTAGGAATGGAAAAATACAAAATGGCATTCTGGAAGCATGGATCGGTTTGCGGCAGTAACTGGACGAGGAAGGACGCATGTTTAATGTGTCCGATGGCAAAAGTTAAGCATTTTAAAATGATCCAAAATGGATTACGAACTTGAACGTTTCTCCTCGGATACCATAAAGTCATCTCTGCTGGCTGGAGAAGATAGGTTTGTACTCAAAATATTTGGACTGGTTGGGAAAGATTGCTGTAAACATTAATGAAGTAGAAAATTACATAAATGAGGAGGCAGGGGGGAAAAAAAGCAGAGTTTAGGAATTTAACCTCATGCATGTATACTCAACGGTAAACCGTACTAGACTGATCTGAAGAATCTTCCTTTCTATGGTCCCAACAGAGGAGGGAGAAGTTCTTGGTAGGAGAGCTAAGAATTTCCCAGGTGAGCAGTCTAAGGTATGGCAAGAGTGGAGGTGGCCATCCATCATAGCTCTTTCTGGCTTAGAGATCTCCCAGAGATCCTGGCAGTATATCTCAGAATGAATTACACAGAACTGGGACCTCAGCCCATGTTCTTTCAGCTTGAAACTGCTGATTCCCCCCCCCCCCTTTATAAATCAAGTCACAATTAGATAGCACAGAAGACTTACGACTTGGAATAACTTTATTGTCACTTTGAACGTACACTAATCGGCATACATTAAAATGAAATTTCGTCCCAAAGGGTCACCATCTCTCCAATATACACTACATAAACCTGACAAAATAAATACCACATAGTAACTCAGAATGTGAAGAAGATATAACTGTATCTACCGTGATGACTATACCGGTAGTCCTCGACTTACGACCACAATTGAGCCCAACATTTCTGTTGCTAAGTGGGAAACTTGTTAAGTGAATTTTGCTCCATTTTATGACCTTCCTTGCCACAGTGGTTAAGTTAGTCGCACGGTTGTTAAGTGAATCTGGCTTCCCCACTGACTTTGCTTGCCAGAAGGTTACAAACGTGACCCTGGGACACTGCAACAGTCATAATATGAGTCAGTAGCCAAGCACTTGAATTTTGATTACGTGACCATCGGGATGCTGGTCATAAGTGTGAAAAGTGGTCATAAGTCCCTTTTTTCAGAGCTGTTGTAACTCTGAACAGACACCTAATGAACTGCTGTAAATTGAGAACTACCTATACTGAGAAATTATTTTAAACATAATAATAACTGGGAACGCAGATGTAATAATTATGCTGGTCTGTCCATAATAAAGATTAATATGGTAACTGAAAGTGTAGAACTCATTTTTAAACTATGCTTTACGTGTAGAACCTAATGAAGACATTAAAAATAATTTAACATGATTCACCATGACCTGCTATTTTTATTATTCATGTAGAGACAACAAATTCCGGACTTCTTCATACTTGTCATCCTTTGTCCCTTAAGGCAAAAAAATACAAATAGGAAGGAAAAGATACGATGACTTTGGAGAACTTTGAGGCACATCATACCATTGTTTGAAAGTAAGCGTTGTTTGTGACATTCCCTATTATTTTTAAATTTTATTCTCAATGCTGGATAAGAATTCTGATAAACATAAACATTTATGACGCCATTTGGCTTCCTGTCTCCTAGACCAAGAGCAACGACTGCAAAGGGATGCACCGAAAATTTAAAAAATATAAATCCCAAAGGGAGGATATAAGACACATTCCAAAGGCCTCTCGGGAAAGTTTACTACCGTGTTGGAAGTTATGGAAAAAAATAGCGGTAGACTAAATAAGAATGGGAAGAGACTATCAATTCTACTAACCTTCTGATGCCATGACTGTGTAACTGCGTAAACTGATGGGATCATACAGTAATTCTTACTTTCAATAGTATCAATCTAAACCACATTAAAACACACCGACCTGGCACTGTCATATCTGTTTTATAAAGATCACGTTTGTTCCAGAATGCCCGAGTTTTTGTAACAGTACTATATAATAAGAAACATAGAATTGCTGAGTTGGAAAGGGGGTATTTAGGCCACTGAGTCCAATACCCAGCTCAGAGGGCAGGAATCCAAATTAAATCATCCTTGACAGATGGCTGTCTGGCCTCCCACATTCAGTGAAAGGGAGACCAACACTTTTCTAGGTTACAGCATTGTCTCCCCTTGTCTCTAACTATGAAGAGGGCTTGAAATGGTCAGGTGGGAATTTTTGATTCTCATCTCAGAAAAACTCTTTCTAGACGTGAATTTCTAGAACTCGGAAAGTTAAGAGCGCTAGTATTTAAATTCTGGGATGAAAATATATATATATATATATATACACAGGGCAGCATTCCTGGGTGCTGTTAGCCAAAGGACTTTTGCATGCACTGCTTCCTAATTCTCTGCAATTAATCTACTTATCTAACCTTCTTTCTGCCAGCTTACATATGCGGAATAACTGGTGGTACAACAATGCTGATGGTTTTTAAGGCTTAAGACTCTCTTAGTATGATTTTTCACTCGTCTGTTAAAAGAGCAATGTCTCAAAGTTGTAGCTGGGTAGCCTTATTCCTCTTCCACAATTCTACCTGTGAATTAAGGGCGTACAAGTAGTCCTCAACTTACAACCATTCATTCAGTGACCGTTTGAAGTTACAACAGCACTGAAAAGAGTGAGTTATTACAGGATTTCACGCTTACGGCCATTACAGCATCCCCCATGGCCAGGTGATCAAAATTCGGGCGTTCGGCAACGGGCTCGTATCGGTGACAGCTGCAGTCTCCCAGGGTCATGTGATCACCATTTGCCACCTTTCCCAGCTGGCTTCCGACCAGCAAAGAGAAGCTAGATTCGCTTAACAACCATATGATTCACTGAACAACTGCAGTGATCCATTTAACAACTATTATGGTAAAAAAAGTTGTTGAGTGAGTTGGGGGCGCAACTCACTTAACAACTGCCTTGCTTAGCAATGAAAATTTTGGGCTCAAGTGTGGCCGTAAATCGAGGACTACCTGTGTATTCCTACTTTCATTGATTTTAAAAAAAAAGATGAAGTTGTTAAAAACAATAAAATAGTCAGGCAGGGCAAAACTGACCACAAAACTGCTGTCAAAAAGCCTGGATTTCTTTCAAGATCAGTTGTTGTTTAGGAGAAGCCTATTTCTCTTTCCTTTCGTCCCCTCTTCATCTTTATTCTTTCTTGATATTTCTGCCATTTCAGAGATAACGATTGCAAGGTTACAGATAGTTCTCAACTTACAACTGTTCATTTAGTGACAAGTTACAACTACACTGAAAAAAGTGACTTAGGAATACTGTATGACCGTTGCAGCATCCCCACAGGAGGAATATCCCAGATGGGTTTTAGCTAGATTTGGCAATCCTGGTTTGACAAGTTGAAGAAGTTGAGAAATGCACAGACTTTCTGCTTGTATGATAGATGACAATGTCCTGTGGAGTCCTTGAATGCTCTCTGAACTTGGTTGTTTGCATGCAGACACTTCAGAGCATCAAAAACTCCACAATTCAACACTCACATATATTCACTTCTATTGTAATTTCCTTCCTTCCTTCCTTCCTTCCTTCCTTCCTTCCTTCCTTCCCTTCCTAACTTAGCAATAGCACTTAAGACTTACATACCACCTCACAGTGCTTTACCATACTCTCTGGGCAGCTTACAGAGTCAGCCTCTTGCCCCCAACAATCTGGCTCCTCATTTTACTGACCTCGGGAGGACGGAAGGCTGAGTCAACCTTGATCCGGTGAGACTCGAACTACCCAACAGTCGGCAGTCAGCAGTAGCAGCCTGCGGCACAGTACTCTAACCGCTGCGCCACCACTGGCTGCTGCCAGCAAATGCGGCAAGGGAGGTCGTAAAACGGGGCAAAATTCTCTTCACAAATGCCTGACTCGGCAACCGAAATTTGGGGCTCGGTTGCGGTCGTACGTCGAGGACTACCTGTCTGCGCTGGCGCTCCTTTCCCAGGGATAAGAAACCAAAAGGGGTGGGCGGGAGGAAGGAACTCAAGAGCCCCAAACGCCACTTACCAGGCCCTCGTTGTCTTCTGAGGTCCTCTGATAATGTGCTGCCAGGGCGATGTAGTCCAAGGCCTGTTTATTACATTCAAAACACTTTAATCCATAACGAATAAGTCTCAAGGGGTCTGTGTAGAGAGGCAGGGCCGGCTGGGCCGCGCTGGTGCCGCCCGCCCCGCTTCCTGGGGCCGCGCAGGGCTTCTGGGGCAGAGCGGACAGCCGTGCGGTGGGCGGGCTCGAGGCGGCCGACGAGCTGGTGGGGGACGGCGAGAACATTTGGTCGACATTAATGGGTTTCATGAAGAGCTGAGAACACTGCATGATGAAGCCTTTGCTCTTGTGATCCCGCGCGTGTTTGAGCAAGCTGCACTTGTTGAAGAAGAGCAGCGTGGCCGAGCACTGGGTGCACATGACTTCGATGTGCACGCTCCTCCGGCTGTAATGTTGCGTCAGGCTTTTTTCTAAGGCAAACGAATCCCCGCATTCCAGGCAGCCGTAGCCGGCGGCAGGAACCTGAATACTGCTCTCCAGGGGAGGGCTGAGGTTGGGCGTGTAGATTGGCACTGGGTTGGCACCATGCAACACTTTGTTGAACGCCTCGACCACCAGCGGGGCGGACTTCTTGACCTGCTGCATGAGCGGCACAGTCACCTGGGCCGGTGGGGGCTGGCTGCGCCGCTGCACGGAGGACCTGGCCGCCACTGATGCGGCGACGCTGTGGGGCACCAGGTTGAGGTTGGCCAGGTGCACGGCCTTGGGGAGGAGGCTGGCGGGGTTGCAGGGCTGGGCCGCCGTGCCCGGCAGCTGCTTTTTGCTCAACGGCTGTCCCACGAGGCCTACTTTCGTCGTCCCGCTGTTGGCCAAGTGCGAAGCGCTGGGGATGCCGCTTAAGGGAATGTCTGAAATCAAAGGGTTGATTTGGGGGCTGGTTAAATTTGGTTCCGGGTTGGTTGCTGCCGCAAAATCCTTGCCCGGCTCGGCTTCCAAGGAAGAGGCCGCTTCTGGAGAAGGGACGGATTCGATCACTGAGCCATCTGCAGGCGAATCGTGAGGTGATTTGCCCAGGTCGTCTATTTCAGGCAAGATTCTTGTGACCATCCTTTTAATTTCACCCGAAGAGGTTTTGATGGTCTTGATTCGGACTTTGGGAATGGCCGGCGGGGAGCCGGTGGCCACCGAAGGAGAACCTTTGCCGCTGCTATCGCTGCACACGCTCCGGGGAGAGTCGGGCTGCCTGCTGACCTTTCTCACTATTTCCAGGGGGCTTCTGGGGCTCTTGGGTGATTTGGGCATTTTGGGGCTCCCCTTAACGCCATCCTTAAAGGTGGCGGGAGGCTCCTTGGTCACATTCACCTGATCCTCCTTGGATATACCCGCCACCTTTTTGGCCTGGAGGGCTACCAGCGCAGCGACGCAAGAGGACAGCTTGGAGTGAGTGGGCTTGAGACGCTGGCGAGGTGGGACCGAGGAAGAGAAAGTCATCTCTGGCACGGAAGCTTTCTCTTCCCCCAGGTTATTGCCATGGAAGTTGCCAAGAGGAAGCCCTTCACCAAAGGAACCCTGGGTGTCCGTGAGATCTTTGCCAGCCCCGTCACATTTCTCTGGACTCTTGTCACACTCTCCCTTGGTGGCGATGTCGGCCCTGTTCTCCTGAAGCTCTTGGATGTCGATCTTCGGATCTCTTTTACAATATTGATCAAACATACTCAGCTCCGGTTCGGGCAGTTTCTTACTTAAGAGATCTAGCAGCGATGGGCCAGTGGATATAAACCTACTGAATTCCGGCTCCGGCAGGGTCCTACTGAGCAAATCTAACACGGACGATCCCGATGGAATATACATGGGATGGGGTGGGAAATAAGGAGTCTGGGCAAGTTTAGGTTTGTCTACAATACTGTTTTCTTTAAGGACGTCGTCCGGCTCCGGGCTGGAGATGGGACTGAACTGACTAAAACTTGGTAAAGGCTCCGATTTGGATGGTTCCAACTTCTCCGGGTAGTTCCTCAAGCCGTCCCCGTTGACGAAAGCCGAATCGAATTTCCTATAGCCGTGAGTCTCCAGGGGCAGATCCGAGGCACGGAATCCGTTGTGCAACAGGCCCGGTGCGAGGTGGTTGCCATCCTTTTCTGCCTCGAAGGACTCCTGGCGACAGGTGTTCTTCACAATGACGCTCACGACGGGAACGTCGGAGGCCGGAGGGGCGGCATGGGACAACGCGGTGTTTTCGTCTATGCCGATGCCGGTCTGCTTGAGGTGGTTGTCGTTCTCCTCTCCGGCTGTCTGGATGGCTTCCTTGGCGTCAAGACTGGTCGGGTCAGGAATGTCGAAAGCAGCCAACAGATCGTCGAAGTCGGGGGTTTTCATGTCCCCCATGATGAAAACTACAAATAATTAAAAAAAAGGCATTAGAAGCGACATTGGGAATGTACATTTCCTACAGGCAGTCCTTAATTTACAACCATTCCTTAAGTTCGAAGTGACTTAGGACCGTTTTTCACACTTACAACCGCTGTAGCATCCTTGCGGTCGTGTGATCCAAATTTGGACCCCCTTGGCTACTAGCTCACATTTATGTTTATAAATAAGTTTATAAAGTGTCCCGGGATCATGTGATCCCCTTTTGAGAACTTCTGCCAAACAAAGTCAACGAGGAAGCCAGATTCACTTAACAGCCGTGTTACAAACGTAACTAAGTGCAGCCTTTTTGTTTCATAACTACGGCAAGGAAATGTGTAATGTGCGGCAAAACTCATTTAACTCATTCACTTAATGACTGTTGCTTAGCAACAGGAATTTGGGGCTCGGTGGTGGTCGTAAGTTGAGGACTACCTGTATAGCATCTCAGGCTCCACACACCCATTTGCACTATTCAGGTGACCCTGAGGGCACAGATAAACTTTCAATGACTCTCAGAAAGAGGGCTAACGACCAGAGGACTGCAAGGAATACACATCCTTCCATCCTCCACCATTCAGTCAGAACCGAAGAAGCTTCTTGGATGAGAAGTGAAACGCCTTCGAGGAAAAACAAAAGTCCCCTTGCCTTTTGACAAAGCACTTTGCGAGTTCTAGGGAGTTCAAGAGAACTTCACTATCAGCTCTGGTATCTAAGCAAAACTGTTGCCTATCGGATACCTTCCAGATACGCCGGCTTTCAGTCCCTCTAACTGCTAGCTGGCAGGGCTATTAGCATCGAAGTCCTGGCTCAGGAGAATTGCTCCCACACTTCCAACTGTTTTCAGGGAATCTAACTGCCTCCGTCTTGTAAACTGGAGAATGAAGATGATCAAGTACCAACTGCTGACCACTCCCCGTATCCTGCAGGGCTATAATATAGTTTATTTGTTGTTGGTTCAGTGTGCACATTAAAATCTGCTTCATTAGAGGCACCAGATCCCAACCTCCTAAAGCTCGAACTCTGCCACAATAAAACTTGTTTTATTTGTCCGGCAGTGTTTTTCAAGCTAGACAGCTTTTAAGACGGGTGGGCTACAACTCCCCAGAATTCCCCAGCCAGCGCGAGGCATTGCAAGAAGGGTGTCCAGCCATGGCAACTTTTGAGACCTGTGGAATTCTGGGTGTTGGAAGTCCACAAGTTGCCACAACCTTGCATTAGAGGATGCCATGCCTGTTCCAGTAGCCTCTTGCCTATTTAAACCTCTTCTCTGCCCCATCAAGGGAAAAGAGGCGCCCACATTTCTTTCCTTTTCTGCGCTGAAAGTGACGCAGCAGCAGGAGGGCCTCCGACAATTCGCCACGCAGGACAACTCTGAACAAGATCCGTACCCAACACGGGGTCTGCGAGGATTCCTTGCTTAAGTGGGGCCTTATCTCCACCCCTCAGTGTGACTGTGGTGCTCCTCGACATAATATCCACCACCTTGTGTCTGAATGTCCATCAGGAACTCACACCGGCCCAGTGTCTGATTTTTTTCAACAGAGACCGCCTGGTTCTTGAATGGCGGGGTGGACTGGACATTAACATTTGAACCAGTATAAGTCCACGTATTTGCCAGGCGCTAAATAAATAAACAAACTGCAGCCCCCTCTTCTCATTATAACAGACCTCTTCCAGTTTCATTCCCCCCAGCTCCCATTTCCTATCATTCTCCCGCACGGCTTTTCTGCTCTCCTTCTTTGCGGCTGGTGCCGTCGGCAACTTTTTCGTTGCCGGTTTGGGCCAGAGCGAAGGAGTGAAGGAATCGAAGCGTGCGTTGCGTACTTTTGGCAGTTGGGCCCAAGCCACGAGGGAAGCCCGGCCAAAATCTGCATCAGAGCGAATTCCCTTTCGGCTGCCAGAGGGCCGTGAAACAATGGGGACACTTGATCTTCCCCGGGTTGCATGCGCAGGGAAAAAAAACAAAACAAGTCAAAAAATCTCCGGCCCTGGATGGTACAGTACAAAGGTCTCGAAGAGCCAGCCAGCCTCTGCGACCTTCCTTCCGGAACGGTCAACGCTGACCGCACAGGAACAAGGAAGTCTTCCATTTTCTTGCTGCGAACTCACCAGGGACTGGAACGGCATGCTTAAGGTTTCACCCCATGCCAGGCCATCACTAAGCAAGGGTTGGATTTTAAACATTAAAAAGAAAAAAAGAAAAAGAAAACAGGAAGAGAGGGAGGGAGGAAACGAGTCCTCAGCATTCTGCCTAATGGAGAGAGAGAGAGCTTTACACTTTCACTTGTTTTGAAATTTTCATTATCACCACTAAGCCAGCGGGATGATATCCCCTGGAGGCCCAAGGAAGACCTTTTCCCCAGTGCTAATGGGTGAGAAGGGGAGACTTAAACCTGAGCGCCTGCAGGATACGGTGCCAGAGATTTAAAGCTCCCATCCTTCTCCGTCTCACATTTCGTTTATTGTTAAAAAATAAACCCAGCGATTGCTAATCTTGTCATTAACATCAATGTAATGCAGCTTTTATTCTCTCTCTCTCTCTCTCTCTCTCTCTCTCTCTCTCTCTCTCTCTCTCTCTCTCTCTCTCTCTCTCCCCCACCCCCTCTCACTCCCCCACCCACCGCACAGGG
>JANHFL010001446.1:335643-346053 GCA_032468155.1 Oxyrhabdium leporinum
ATGTAAGAGTATTGCTTATAAGCTGTAAACCGCCCCGAGTCTTCGGAATGGGGCGGTATATAAATGTAAAAAAAATACATAAATAAGTGATGCAAAGTTGCCTTTGAAATCAAAATAATGTAAGCTGATCATGACTAATTTTTTCAGTGGAACAATCAACTTTGTGTCGCATTTGCAACTGCAGTCACAACGGCAAACTGCAAAAAGCTTTTTGCAAAAAACTGTCAAAAATTCTTTACTTTCAATGTGTTTTTAATTAAGACTGTTTAAAAGTAATGAGTACATCCGAAAAGTACTTGGAATAAAAGCTGCAAGAAGAAAAGTAAATGAGAACCCATTAAAAAAAAACTATTGAGAAAATAGACATCCAATTCATGCATAAAATTTTACACTCATCTTCATTAAGAAAGACATTTGCTCATTATTATGTGTTCAATTAATCATGCCTTCTGAATATACATAACTTACCACTTCATGAATGGATCGATTGAAGCCATCATCTTCAGTAAGGATTAACAAAATTATCAGTGCCATATAAACGTGATGTGAATTCCTTTCTTCAACATGATAAAGAATCTCAAGAATTGGCAAAACCTCAAGAAGGAAAAAATTAGAGATAAGTGCAAATTAATATTAGGATGATTGAGACAAACAAATCCAGGCTTCAATATTCTCCTGATTTTACCTAAAAACTTCACCAGCTTAGTCTAGTGGTCAAGGCACCAGGCTAAAAACCAGGTGACTGGGAGTTCTAGTCCCACCTTAGGCATTTGGCCAATCACCAGGTGACCGTGACTTCTAGTCCCACTTTAGGGATGAAATCAGCTGGGTGCCTTTGGGCCAATCACCAGGGGCCTGGAGTTCTAGTCCCACCTTAGGCACAAAAACCAGTTGGGTGCCTTTGGGTCACTCCCTTTCTCTCAGCTCAACCCATCTCACAGGATTGTTGTTGTGGGGCAAATAGGAGGAGGAAGGGAAACTATATGTTTGAGTTGTTTATAAAAATAATAAAGGCAGGATATACAAAATAAATAAAAACACCCACCCAATTCGCTTAGCAACTGAGTTGCCAGTCCCAATTGTAATTGCTAAACCGGGTGTCTGCAACCTGCGGCTCCGGAGCCGCATGCGGCTCTTTGGGCCCTCTGCTGCGGCTCCCTGTCCCATTACTGGCTGAAGCTTCCTTTGGCCCTTGTTGATGCTGGGCGTGCCTCGGTTGCTTGGGGAGATGTGCAACCTGCTCTCCGCCCTAAGACACCGGTCCAACCCGGCTGTGACCAATGCCGACCTCGCTAACACAAGGGTTGGTGGTGTGGGAATGGGATCTGGGACGATGGGATGACAGAAAGGGGGACGGGCCCGCAGCGCCCAGCCACAGCTTTAAGAGGTTCAGGGCAGTGGGAAAAGGGAGCTGGCCCCGCCAACCTCTCATGTCCACCCTGGGGGTCAAGCTCGGAGAAAGCCGGAGCACCCTTGCCAAAGACGCTCGCCCGTCAGCCGGTTTCCCCCCCCCTCTGTTTCTCTCTCTCTGTATGTCTCTGTCTCTGTCTCTGTCTCTCTCTCGGAAAGCTGCAGCTGGGCCAAGCCAGCAAGCTCTCCTTGGGGCTTTTCGCTACTCCTTTTATTTCTTCTTTTTTGGAAATCTGGGCTGGCTGAGGAATGATTGCCAGCCACAGCGGAGGCTTCTCTTCGGGCGACCTTCCTCCTCCCCCTCCTTCTCCTCTCGCAACCCCCTGGCTGGCTGTGGCGGGGCTGGAAGGGTGCGGGGACCCTCCTTAAGTGAGCAGCTGGCCACCCCGCGCACGCCTTTGCTGTGCTTTGGAGCTCGCTTGAGCGTCTCCCCACACATGCGCACCCTCCCGACCCCGCCACAGCCGCCGGTCATGAGAGGAGAAGGAGGGGGAGGAAGAGTGTCGTCCAAAGGGAAGCCTCCACCACAGCTAGCGATCGTTCCTCAGCCAGCTCGGATTTCCAAAAAAAGAAGAAATAGGGCAGCTTGCTGGCTTGGCCCAGCCATGGCTTTCAGAGACAGAGACAGAGACAGAAGCAGAGACAGAGGGAGGAAGGGAGGGAGAGAGGGGGGGGAGAGAGGGGAAGATAGGGAGAGAGAGAGAGAGAGAGAGAGAGAGAGAGAGAGATACAGAGGGGAAAGAAACAGAGAGAGGGGGAGAGAGAGGAAGATGGGCAGAGAGATACAGAGAATTGAGAAGGGTTTGTGGCTAGGTAGGTGTGGCTAGGGGGATCATATGACTGGGTGGGAGTGAGTGATACCGAGTTGGCCACGCCCACCCATGTTTTGTGGCTCCCGGTGGTTTTTTTTTCTGTGGGAAACTGATCCAAATGGCTCTTTGAGTGTTTAAGGTTGCAGACACCTGTGCTAAACAAAGATTACCTGTAATGAACTTAACGTTTGGAATTATTTTTTTAACAAGTCAGTCGGAAAAAGCCAAACTGGCAAAATCTAAAGTATGATTCAGAAGCCACCCAATTCGCTTAACAACTGAGTTGCCGGTCCCAATTGTAATTGCTAAACCAGGTATCGGCAACCTGCGGCAACATGAAATAACCCAACATTTTGTCAAGGATGCTTCATAGCAAGGGGGTTTGGAAGCCAGTGTATACTTCTGGTTTCTGGCAAAAAACATTAAGCCTGGCATTTGCTTGATGACTGCAAAGAGGATCATATAATCGGTCACGGGAATGTGGTGACCTGCTTAATGATCCCTACGACTTATGAGTGTAATTCCAGGCTCAATTATGGTTGTAAGTCGAGGACTATGTGAACCAGGCTTGGGTGAACAGCAATAACTTATAGCAATAGCACTTAAGACTTATATACCACTTCACAGTGGTTTACAGCCCTCTCTGAGTGTTTTATAGAGTCAACATCTTGTCCCCAACAATCTGGGTCCTCATTTTACTGGCCTTGGAAGGATGGAAGGCTGAGTCAACCTTGAGCTGGTCAGAATCGATTTCTATACCTGGTTACAGGTGTAGAAAGAATTATCTGCTAGATTCATATTCCCTATTTCTTTCAAGAGCTCGAGGTGGCTTACACTGCAATCTCCATTCATGATACCACATAACCTAATCCTAATCTGTGAGATGGGCGGCGTAAAGACCCCAAATGAGATTTGATGGCTGAGAAGGGACCACAGTCTTGATTCCCCCCAGTCAAAACCCAACTCCTTAACCACTGAACCTACCCAGCATCCACTAATATCCCCACCTGCCCTAAAATCCATCAGCTGCCACCATTAGAATACCTTACAATCACTTCATTCACAAGTTCAGACAAGCAGCTCGTCTTCAGCGTCTGGTTCTCTCAGCAATTCAGAAATCAACATTTCAGAAGTGAGGCTGCCTGTTACATTTTTGTACTTGATTAGTTACGCACAGGACAAAGTATTTACCAGGTTTTCCATATCTGTCCGGGCCAACATATATGTTCGAACATTGCTGTTCTGGTGCAAAAGAGTATACAAGAGGAGGGTGGCATTGTCAGAGTTCTGCTGCTCACATAAGGTGGTGTACAAACTATTAAAATTGATCTGGAAAGCGTGAGGAGTTGGTGAAGACAAAGCTGTGCTATCTGGAAGGAAAACAAACAACATCAAACACAACTTGCAAACTGTTTGACTGATTTTTTTCGCCTTTTCTTTCCATCTGGTCCCAAATGAACGAAGTTAGCCTTCACGGTGTGACTCAGTAACCTTCAAACCCCAAACCAACAGGCTTCGGCCTTGCCCTTTCCAGAGGCTCTGTCCCTCATCATAGAGTTTAGGGAGTTATTTCTTATTTATTGGCTCTGCATTCATAGGAGGGACTGATATGATTACAAATCACCTTACGTCAACAGATGGAGGAGAGATTTAAAATACAGAATCTAATCGGTTTTCATTGAACCCTCCTATAACCTTCTAAACGACCAAGAACTGTGAATCTCCCAGTGAAGTTTTACAAAAAGCAGGACTGGTTAGTTTCTATTATGTCTGATTAAAGGCTATCGGAGAGTAGAACTGATAGTGCTGATTAGCTGGAACAGCTGATTCAACCTAGAGAAGGCAGCTTGTGACGAGAAAGGCCGATGGTCTGATTCAGGCCAGCGGGGAACTGCATGTTATCTCTCGGCAAGGATATATTCTCAACTCCCTTAGTTGCGAAACTAAAATACGCACACAGATAGAGAGGGCAGAGATAGGGGAAATAAAACTTGGTGGGAGGAAGAGTTCCTGCAACGAATGAGTCTCCTCTGAAAATTGCCTCCTGTTCAAGCATTTCCTACCAGTAGAGCTGAATTCCTATTTTGATATCCAGAGAGAGAGAGAGAGAGAGAGAGAGAGAAAAAAAATTAAAAGGGAAAAGGAATTTATGGGGGAAATAAACACAGGAAGACGTCTTTTCCAAACCATCAACTCTTCTTAGATGTATGTTCGCTCGTTATTTATCTTACAAGCAAGGTTTAAGTTTGAACACCATGAAACTTAAATGGACCTTTGGCCATTTGCCCAAGAGAAGTCATGTTCACACAGATCAGCGAGAGTTGCTCTAAAACATTTGTAGCCCGCTGCTAAATCATTCTCTTTAAATTTTGCACATAAACCCACTTCTCTGTCTATATTTCTAATATATGTCTTCTGCCACAATTATCCGCACAACGAGATTTAATTTAAGAAACTGTAACTTTCTTTCCTTGAAAAGTAGTCTTAAAATACACTGAAGTAAAACTGGGCAAGTTAAACTGTAGTTAAACTGGGCAATATGTGTACCAATAAAGGAGAATACAGGTAGCAATCATCTTATGACCAAAATTGAACTCAAAATTTCTGTTGCTAAGCAAGACAGCTGTTAAGTGAGTTTTGTCCCGTTTTATGACCTTTCTTGCCACAATTGTTAAATGAATCACTGCAGCTGTTAAGTTAGCAACACGGTTGTTAAGTATATCTGGCTTTCCCATTGATTTTGCATGTCAGAAGGTCACAAAAGGGGGGTCACATGCCCCTGGGACACTGTAACTGTTATAAATATATGCCAGTTGCCAAACGGCTGAATTTTAATCACGTGACCACAAGGATGCTGCAATGATCATAACTGTGAAAAACAGTCATAAGTCACTTTTTCAGTGCTGTTTTAACCTTGAATGGTCACTAAACAAACTGTTGTAATTCGAAGACTACCTCTATTTGTAACTCAGGGTTGAAACGAGGGGTCCTTGGTGCTTCTCTGAGCTTGCTGGCTTTCTTGCAGATGTTTCATTACCCAAACTAGGTAACATCATCAGTGGCAGACCCAAAGGTGCTTTTTCAAGAGGCCACTGGACTTTCTGTTTTTTCTTGGAAGACGTTTGAAGAAGCTGAAGAAGCTTTTTGGATAAGAAGCGAAACATCTTCCAAGAAAAAGCAAGAAAGTCCAGTGGCCTCTTGAAAAAGCATGACCTGGATGACTGAGGATCTCCGTAGACATCAGTGGTAGACTATCATCAGACTAACTGATGATGTTACATGCTTTGAGTAATGAAATATCCGCAAGCAAACAACCCAGATCAGAGAGCACCAACGACCCTTCAGATTTACATCTATTAGAACCATCAAACAAAACCAGGGCAACAATAAATAGGTCTAGAATTGATGCTACGAGACTTTGTGCAACAGTGACTGGACAGTGACATCTGTATGGAAAACTTCCTCTGGGGTTGACACATAGCGAATAACTTGCAAATGTGACATTTTCAGAATGTATCCCCTCTTCTTAACTGCCATCTATCAGATGCTCAGGGAAAAAGCCACACTAGGTAGTGGTGTCATTACAAGCACCTTGGATGTTCCTTCATTACGTATAAGCAGGAAACACAGTTCCTTCCAATCATCATCTTCTTTTAATGACCCCATAATCCCTTGCAGGGTGGAGTCAGGGCAACTGAATGGAGTAGCAGAGTGTTTACTGGCCGGATGCCCTTCCTGTCGCCAATGCAGAGTTTTTTTTCAGCAGATATATTCACTTTGTGCCCAGAGAGAGAAATATCTGCCTCTACCTAGGATCGAACTCACAGCCTTCTGACTGTGAGGAGAGAGCTCCACCTCCAGACCATCGCACCACTGCTGAGAATTCTTGGTGTGCTACCTTGTCCTGTAATAGCCACAGCATTTTTTTGATAACTGCAGCTTCTGCACCAGAGATAGCTCTACACACGGCAGATGGTAGTATAGCCCAATGCCAGGTCACCAATGTAGGAATCACTGTGACCAGAGGATAGAAACACTCATAGTTGCCAAGTGAAACTCATAGCTATGGAGCCAACTTCAGTCTCCACTGATGGAGATCCAGATCTTGCCCAGATATAAGAGGCAGTGCAACTCTTCCAGAGCAGACAGATCACAATTTTTTTGCATACAACCAACCAGAAAGGGTAGCTCAGTGAAGGAATAGCCCTCTTACCTTTTGTGATGCTTTCCTTTAACCCAGGGGTGTCGAACTCGATTTCATTGAGGGAAGCATCAGGGTTGTGTTTGACCTCGTGTGTATGTGTGGGGGGGGAGCAGGGTGGGTGTGGCCAGCTTGACGTCACTCATGTCGGGTGCGCCTGTGGTGTCCCGAGTGCTCTGCTAACAAAAACAGGCTCCCAAGCTCCGTTTTTGGCTGCGACGGCCTCCTGCAACCCTCTGCCAGCGAAAACAGCTGGGGGGGGGAGGCATGCAGCCCTCCCAAGCTCCGTTTTCACTGGCTGAGGCACCGCGGACCGGTCCTTTGCTGTTTCCAGGGTGATCCGGTGAGTCAGATCTAAGCACCCCGGGGGCTGCATCCAGCCCCTAGGCATTGAGTTTGACACCCCTGCTTTAACCGATCCATCGTTTAGCTCAAATTGACAAAAATCAGGAGACAGGATTATTTCCCAGAAAAATTCCACAGGAAGTTGGCACTGTTAAACAGATACATACCTTGAGTGTTCTTGAAGGACACAACGGATTGTTTATAAGGGTTGGGTGCATCTGCAGCGTCGGTCAGATTTACTAAGACGAGCAACAACAACAGGCTTTGATTAGCAAGAGGTGATGACTCTTCCTGCTGAGAAGCTCGCTTGCTTCCTACACCACCTAGGGTAAAGACTGTCCACAGGCCAGCTAAATGAAGAGAGAGAAAAACATCATACACCCCCTCAAATTAATTTAGTTTAATACTTGAATGACATTTAAGCTTCAATGTAAGTTTGTAAAAATTAAGAACTGGTAAAATTAAGAAAAACTTCCTAGAAGCAGCCAGCAGTAAATCTCTTTGGTATTATTGCCAAAATTACATGGACGAGTCCAAGTAGTCACCAGGAATGAAGCTAAACTCAAAGAAAACCTATTCTATATAAGTTGAGACCAAGCATATCACCTCCTTGATATGGATTACTGATCAGCCAATATGGAATTCACCTGAACATTAGGAGCATATGAACATATTAAATAAGTAATTAAGCAGCATGCAACCTATATCCACAAGCAAGTCATTGGATTATGTGAGAATACCATATCTGTAACTTTTAAGCTTTTATTGGGGGGGAGGACGGGAGGGACGGACAACTCAGTTCCAAAGTTGACCAAACAGAAGACACTACCTCCAAATTAAATGACGACTATTGCTTGAATGCATGGCATTACGAGACTCTTCATTCCACAGCACAGCTATAAGCTCCCTGCTGCCTCCTTAAATGAAGACCCTCAATTCCAAACTCTGCAAATCTGGAAATGAAGAAAGGGGCCTATCATTTATAAGGCCAGCGATGAATGTAAGACAACGCTCTGGATGATGCCACGAATATAGTGTAGATTGTAAAGCCACGTCATCGTATCCTATCAGAAGCCCAGGCACACTGCTGTTCCACAGGTTTTTTAATAACTGCATGGTATATTAAACATATTGGACAGCCTATCGATTACATGTGTTTTTTTTCTTATGTGCAGAAAAGCAAGCCATGTTTTATGAAAGGGAGTAACAGTGAGAAATGGAAGGGATCTTGGAGGTCATCTAATCCAACCACCTTACTTATGTAGGAAACCTATACTATTTCTGACAAATGGCTGTCCAGTCTCTTCTTAAAAGCCTCCAGTGATGAAACACCCACAACTTCTGAAGGCCAGCTGTTCATTGTTTGATTGTCCTCCCTGTTAGGAAGTTTCTCCTTAATTCCAGGTTGCTTCTCTCCTTGATTACTTTCCATCCATTGTTTCTTGTTTTGCCTTGTGGTGCTTTGGAAAATAAGTTGCAACCCCCTCCTTCCATGTGGCATGAATACTGGAACATTGCTATCATGTCACCCCTGGTCCTTCTTTTCACTAGACTATGTAAACTCAGTTTTTTACCCAGGCAAACAGTTTTGATAAACGGAAAATAAATGAAACTTTTACAACTGCAGTTTGTACTGCTCTCTAAAGTTGCATTACAAGAAATTTATGAAAAGTACATGTCAGGAAAAGTGCATATAGAATGAAATGTGGTTATGATAACTTTTCGTGTAAACCTGGTGGAGGAGGTGATTGCCATGGAAATGGGTAAAAAGGAGCTCTTGGCTTGAGAGATGAAAAAACTGAATCCAACAGAATAAATGTGTCATAGAATGGACTCATCATGCACTCCACGGGGGTAGCGTTAGCAATTTATTAACTATACAGACAACAGAGAAACAAGCATCGGATTTACAAGCACAACAATGGATTTTTCAAATGGATTTCTATTCAAAATGCGTGTCCATTTAGATCTGTGTTTTTTTCAAACTTGGAAACTTTACGATGTGTGGGCTTCAACTCGCAGCATTTCCCAGCCAGCAGAAAAGAGGTCAGTAATCTCTTAATCTCATTTCAAAATTATTCTCCATCTATTCTCTCAGTTCAGTCATGTCTAGAAGTTCCTATCAAAATCTGACAGATTCTACAAAAATACAGGAGCTAGAAATGGCATGGTGGTGTTGTTTTTTTAACAATATAGCATATTTTCCTGAATAAAAAAGAATATAGAAATTGAATTTGCAACAAATATATCAGGCCAACCTAGGCTAAACGATTAAACACATCCTTATCTTGCCTTCATCCTTTTATTGCAAAGGTCAATTCTGACCACTTTATTTCCAGAAGTTATAGAAGAGATAATCAACTCCAACCAGAGATCAGATTTTTATAATAGATATATAAAATGTTCATGGCTGAAAACATATTTTAGAGACTGCTAGAATTAGACATGATAAAAGATGCCTTTTTTGGAAAATTTATAAGCATGAAGTACTTAATTGCACTGCACACAAAGCTGGCCCATGGTCGTGTATCAAAAGCGGACGCATTTGCCAAACCACGGCGTTCAAAAATGGAAGCATCTGGCTGGCCACTGTGAGAACCGGGATGCTGGAAGAGATTAAAAATGTGCTAAAATTCCCTCCCTTCCACTTGGCAGAATCATTTGTCTCCTGCTGGAGGCAGAATTTTTTGGGGGGTGCGGGGTAGGGAATTTCTATTGGGGGGTGGGTGGGTTTGAGGCTTGGCCTGGCTTGGTTTTAAAGAAAGGGTCACTAAGAATTTTAAAAGGCCTTTTTTTAATGGGCCTTGTAGATTTGAACAGGCCCTCGGATGGAGCCATTTTTTTGTTTTAAATGCCTAAATGCATCTTCAACTTTTCTTTCCTTGCTCCTCGCTCCAGCTTCTCCGTCATTCCTCATTTCTCAGTTGTTCAATTTTATACAGGTAGTCCTCGACTTGCAACAGTACGTTTAGTGACCGTTCAAAGTTACAACGGCACTGAAAAAAAGGGACTTATGACTGCTTCTCACTCTTATGACCGTTGAAGCAGCTCATGTGGTCCTGTGATCAAAAATTCAGACGCTGGGCAACTGACTCGGATTGATAGCTACATGTAGTCCTCAACTTACGAGACAGGTGTTAAGTGAGTTTTACGACCTTTCTTGCCACAGTTGTGAAGAGAATCGTGGCAGTTGTTAAGTTAGTCACGCGGTTGTAAAGTCAATCTGGCTTCCCCATTGACGTGGCTGGCCGGGAGGTTGCAAAAGGGGATCACGTGACCCCCCGGGACACTGCGACCGTCATAAACACGAGTCAGTTGCCAAGCAGCTGAATTTTGATCAAGTGGCCATGGGGATGCTGCAATGGCCCTAAGTGTGAAAGTCACTTTTCTCCTTGCTGTTGTCACTTTGTTCCCTAAACAAACGACTGTAAGTCAAGGATTACCTGTGACTGGTTGCTTAGCGACCATTTGAAATTACAACAGACCTCCCCAGGCCTACTTATGACCTGGATTTCTTCTGATGGCCCTCCGTGGTCCTGCGATCGCATTTTGGGCCCCCAACAAACTGGCCGGCATTTATAGCCGTTTGCAGTATCTCATAGTCATGTGATCAACTATTTTAATTTGGGGGGGGGGGGGGGG
>JANHFL010001447.1:0-30343 GCA_032468155.1 Oxyrhabdium leporinum
ATAAGTTGTAAACCGCCCCGAGTCTTCGGAATGGGGCGGTATATAAATGTAAAAATAAATAAAATAAATAAATAAATGTAACATCCAGACTTCAAAACTTGTTTTTGTTGTCAAGTTTGAGTTCTTACCCCCAAGGCACATCAACAGGATTTGACACTGGAAATGAAATGTATCTATGATTTCTGTGTCCAGCAAGTTATGCTAATAAAGGCTTTTTTGTGCCCTTGACTTTTTGTCCATGCAGTTTTTTGGCAAGATTTGGGAGCTGAGAGAGAATCATGCAGCTGGCTCTGGGTCTAAGACAGAAGTAGAACTCACAGTCTCCCAGTTTCTAGCCTGCTGCACTACATCAGCCTGGCTCAAAAAGAGTTTACCTAACATAATTGACCGATATACATAATTGCATTAAGGAAGTAGAGTCTACTGTAGCTGAAATTCAGGAGAATCAAGACAGATTTTTGAATATATTCACAATTCTTATAGTTTCAAAATATATAAGCCAGGTGAGAAACTGCTTCTAGTCATCATCTCAACACCATCAACAAAGTTTTTGACTTTACTATCCCAAGCAGTCATGAAACTCTGAGGTTATACACAACCAGATTGTTTTGCTTGGTGGGTTACACGCTTTACGACTAATATAAATTAATTGTGTTGGTGAATTTCTGGTCCCTTTTCCTCTGTTCAGAATACCAAAGGTCCATTTCTAATCAGCAGCTGCCCTTTATTCATTGCTGGAACTGAAACTTGTTGAATGCATTCTCTAGATATTTCAATATAATTAAATGCATGTATTGCTTCCATTCTGACTTTCTGTGTTGGCAGAAAGACAACATTTAGGTCAGTAAAAGATACACTATATGAAAACTTTGTCAAAAGAAATTTGTGCAATGTTAATATTGTTATATTTTTTAGTAACTTGAATAGATTGGTCACTGGGTAGGGGCCTGACACATCTTCATAATGTGGTAATATTTATAGGAAGACTGTTTTATCAAGGATTTTTTGTGTTGAAGTTTCCAGATGGAGGATTTGAACACTAGCAATCAAATGGAGCCTCCTAGAATTTTATCTTTTCTTCCTTAATGGATTTTTTTCTTGTTAAAAAAAATGTGGAAGAAACCATATCTAAAAACGCAGACTCACAAATGTAAAGCAGGAGGGGCAAAGATTAGATACCGCACTAAACAAGAAATGGATTTCTTTAATGTTGGTTTAATGTGTTGCATGAATCCAACCAATTGCAACTTAATAATGTCAAGGTTCAATCATGATTTAATGCAAGGTATGAACCCAGCAAGGAACCATTGCAAGAATACAGCATGGTAATTTCACAATAAAAACTTCATCTAAAAGTCAAAAAAGATCAGGAGCTGCTGCTTCTGTTGATTCATTTTAAAATATTTATACATTCCCTTAATCCATCCAGATTGGGCAGTACCTAGCAAAAAAAAACCCCTAATTATTTGTCAAAAGTCCATTAAAGCAATAACTAGGTGATCTCCCAGACCAACTCACTATGGGCCAAATTAACTCAATTTCTTCCTTGTGGAATTATATTAGGTTCAGCACTTTGCCCATTCAACAAATAATATACGGTGAAGAACAATTTGAAGAGGTATCATAGGTATTTTAGAAGGTGTCTAGTTCTTTTTCCAGTAATCTTATAATTTACTGAGAACTATTTTAGTTTCACTGAAGAATTGGAAGCTGAAGTTGACTGTAGCTTATCAGAAGATTGAAGTGATAATAGCTGGTATATCTTGCAATAGCAGAGAAAGAAGAGAAGCTATGATGGCACTAACCTTTGTTTAGTAAAGTTAGTCAGCTTAAAAAAAATGGTTCCATGGTTACGTCCAGAATTGAAGATTATCTGAAACTCTATTACCTTTCCTGAATTCATCAAGTAAAAAGGGACGTAAAACATTAAATACTAGATGGGCATATTTTTGTTTATTATGAAACTTTTTAAATTGAATTCTGAGTTGTTTTACTATGCTTGTTTTAAAATCTGGGTATCTATCTTCATACACTTTTATTCTGTGTTCATAGCATGAATGATGTGGGTTAGGCCTACAGCCTTAATATATGAGTTACATGTGTTCACCAGGGAATACAGAAATAGAATTACAGAACCCTTAAGGTCCTATGATTACTGTGTAACTTTATAGGCACCAAATGTCAGTTAAAATACTGCTAAAGAGTGAAAACATGAGTCCATAAAACTTCAAAGGATCAACCATAGATAGTCTTAAAATGGCTGGTGACAAGAATACTATTGTACTAGGACCATAAAACATTTCAGTAAAGAACTTCAAGCACAGTACAGAGAAGTATATCTTTTTAAATAATATAATCTGTTATGTACATCAGTATCATATTGTCTGATAAGTATCTTGGGGGAAAGGTAATCTAGCTTCAGTTGCTTGCATCGCCTATTGTATTGTATTGTGTAGTTGTATATTGACAAATTAAATTATTAAGGGCCTATATTGTCAATGCTGACTTAATTTTATTTGCTTGGGATAAGTAAATGAATACAAATTAAAGGTGCTTTCATTCCTACAAATTAAAGATGATTTCATTCTAGTCATTAACTCCTTTAGGAAAAAAACCATTACTATTTTACATGGATTAAAACACGAGAACTGAGTCTGAAAGATGAAAGGATTGTTTGGCCTACAGACAGACAGCTACTAGTCGGTGAAAGCCTTGTTCTTTGCTGCTTCAGTTTAGCTTTGCATACCCTCTATATAGCTTCACAGAATATTCAACAGCCATTTTTCCTGCAGTTCTTGGCACAGCACTCCACACATACAAGAAAGTATGATTACGGTGTGCTTTTATATGCTTACAAGCAACAAGCTTTGAGCTCCTGGCTGTTTACCAACAGCTAGAAAATTTGATCTCTTCAGAACGACCAGCTCTGTCTATGTTTATGGGTCTACATTTTATTTATAGTTATATTCAATAAGAAACACAGAAATCAAAGAGATGTCTTGGAAAACTTTAAAGAACAATCAATAGGAAGAAGTATATGTGCAATCATCTGTCCCTTACAGCTAATACATGCATAGTAAAGTGTTCCTTGTGTGAGTGTCTCTGGGAGAGAGACACGGTGCAAAATTAAGCCAGAAGTCAAAATTCTGATTGTGCCCTAACAGCACTAAATATCTTATGAAAGCAATGTATAATTAGCTTCCAGGCAATGGTATAAATAAATATGAAAAACCAAATAACGAGAGTAGCAAAGCACAAAAGGGGAGAAGCGAGGCTATAACTAAATGTAATATTTGCCATGAATGTATGTATTTTAACAAATGAATGCTTTTATATAAAGCAGCAATGTACATTTGTTTTTATTGTAATAATTCTTTTTTGTGCACATGATTAAAAAAACGTAAGATTTGAAGAGCATTCTTGAACTACTATATCTAAATGCTTGGTCCAGAAGCAAGGTTGCACATTTCTAAAAAGAGAACAGTTGATCAAACTTGATTGCTTGGGAACAAAGGATGGGGAAACTGTGCTATGAGTGGATGATTGAGCAGTAGACAGTACAGGAAATATAGTGCCATTATTCAAAACAGTTCCCTTTCTAGAACTGGCCCTCACTTTGACTAAGAGCTAGTTCTTCCATTATATGAAATGAGGAGATTGTGTCAGATGTCCGGTGGTAGATTCTGCATACTGTAGTCCCCTTTACCGAAAGAAAGAAAAAGAAAGAAAGAAAAAAGAAAGTGTTTATGCCACCTGATCTTTAGCTTGCTGGTCCAAATGCTGCAAAGAGGCAATGGCTAGTTCAGCTGCCACCTCCATGTGGAATGCAGAGGACATGCCATCTTGTTTTTTGCTCAAAATGAATACAATAACAATAATTAAGCTGCATAACATGCACAAAAAAAGTAATTACTTAGCAATTGTTGATAAGAAAGATAAAAAAAAGTCTGGATAGTGAATGTGGCAATACTTGGAGACAGCAAAATATAAGAGAAAGAACTGGGAAATTTAACAATATACAAAGACCTACATAGAAACTCTAAGGCAAAAGCAAGCCAAGGTAGTACCAATAGTAATAGGCAGCTTGAGCACAATCCCAAAACAATTGGAGCACCACTTGAACACCATTGGCATTGACCAATTCATCATCAGTTAACTGTAAAGGGCAGCTTTATTCAGAACAGCTTACATCTTGTGACAATACCTCTAACACAAAGGTGTCAAACTCGATCGCATCACATCACGTGACGTATTGTGACGTTTTTTGCCCTTGCGGAGCCAGGGTGGGCGTGGCCTGCACATGATGCCTCCGGCCCACAGGCTGCCAGTTTGACACTTCTGCTTTAACACCATCAAATTTTGACATCTGTCTATCCCAGGTACTTGGCAAGGACTTGATAGGTAGACAAAAATGCTAAAGCCAGTCTGAACATCTGGATGACTGTGCGATGAACCATAATAATAAAAAGACTGCCTCTGCCCTGAAGTGCAGGCAATGTTGCACATGGAATGACATGGAACATGTCTACTAAACATTCCAGAGTTCTATACATCATTATACCATGAGTTCTAGACCACTCTTAGGCAGGGAAGCCATTTGGATTGCACATGCACTCTGAACCCCAAGGGCCTTCACAGGGATGAGATTGTGAGTAAAATAAGACAGCATTTTGTAGGCTGCCTTAAGTCAAACAAAATATCAATATAAATAAATAAATAAGTAAATAAATAAATAAATAAAACCTCTTACACTATCCTAGATACACGCCTATTAATTGAACCAGGGATTTCATGAGCAGTGTCCCAAATACTGCTTCATACTTGCTTTTACCAGTGATATAGTTTGATAAGTATAATATTTACATATCATTCGGGGTTTATGTGGTCCTTCCTTCCTTCCTTGCTTCCTTCCTTCCCCTCCATCCCTTCCCTTCCCTCCCTTCCAAAGCAGCATGCACAAATGGATTTTTCTTTTTTAGTGCAGTCTCCCTTTTCCTTGTTCTCATCTAATATATTGATTGACAAGAGAGTTGCTGATCACATTCCATGCCTAAGAACCACAATATGTCAGCTCAGCAGGGCTCTGAAATTCAGTTACTAGGGGAAAGGCAATGTATTAAGGTAGCAGGAGAGTGCATACTGTATAGAAACATTACCTGCAGACTTCACTTTCCCATCATCTGTGTGAACAGTATTTACAACAGGTTCACTTCGTATCTGTGAGGGACATGAAGAGCAGCATCTGTTAACTGGCTTAATCATGACACTTGATGCTTTTGACTTTCTCAGCGTAACAGATGTTTATTTCATGGTTGAGTGAAAATGGGAGCACTCTGAATAGACTTAACTCCAACGTCTAAGAGCGACGATTATTGGCTCACTTTGACAGTAACCCGGGATAAGAATTGAGCAGTCAGGTGAAGGTTTGAAAACGTTACAAAGACCGCGCCAGACGCAGTTACTTAATGGAACAGTGAGAGAGTTAAGTAATTTCAAGTCTCCGAACTTCATGACCTTATTGAGGCAATCTCTTTCAATGAAATCTCTCTCTTTGCTTCCTTCAGTCCTCGTGCGTATTCTGCTAAATTCTGCTGGGGCTGTGACCCAGGGTAATTCTCAGAATTAGTAAAATAGCCGAGTTGCTAAAGCCTCAGAAATAAATCCCATCGTGTGGAAAACTAATATTACTGCTGCTGCTGCTGCTGCTTCTTCTTCAGGAAAAAAAAAAGCGGAATGTCTCTTGAGACACGCCAGGGAAGTCCCCAGGAGTGGAAGAGGGCTGTTGCTCTTCCCGACTATCTCTCCCCGGCTCCCCTCCACAACTTGTTCAGCGATAAGAGCGGAATTCCGACGGGCGCAAGAGCAGCCCAGGACTTGGAGGCATGTGAATGTTTGCTTTCTCTCCTTCCGCTTTAATAGATAACTACCGATAAGCGCCGGGTCAGGAAGTGGAATTGCCGGACTAGTGGTTTACTTGCCCCGGCTCCTCTTCCCCTCTGAAGAGGCGGGGAGGGGAATCTCTACTACCCCTCGAGGGCTTCCCGCCCTCCCCCGAGATATCCGAGACCCCAAAGCACTTTTGGCGATCTCGGGGCCCACGCGCGCTTTCTTCCTTCTGTTTCGAAACCCGGGCGGAGACGGCCCTGGGAAACGCAAGGCCGCAAGCCCTCTTCCCAGGGCCGGAGCTCCGGCCACCCAAAGCGCGCGAAAGAAGCAGGTCGGTCGCCGCTGCTCTGCCCTACCACTCCCGCGAAGCTCAGCCCAGCCCAACCCAGCCTCTCGCCTGCGGGCTCCTCCTCCTCCTCCTCTGACACCGACACCGCCCATTTCCAACCGGCGGGCTCCAGGCTCCGCCTCGCTCCGCCGGCTGCCCGGTTTGGCTGGTTTCTGACTGTGCTTGCTGTTGCCGTTGCCGCATGCTGTTTCGTGCCGTTGCCGGAGGAGCAGGAAGATGGCGGAACCGGAGCCGGACTGCAGCGCGCTTTTGGATGAAGAGCTTTCCTCCTTCGTGTTCAACTATCTCTCCGACAGCCAGGTAGGGCTTCGGAGAGCCGGCTTAGTCTCGGGGGGACCCTTACCCTCCTCCCCCGGACGGCACGTTCGGAACAGTCGCTGGGATTCTAAATGGACCGCGGAGTCTCCAGGAGGGGAGAGCCTGGAGCGACGGGGTGCTAAGCTTGTGGGGTTCAGAGTATTCCGATCCCCGGTGCACCGACCGGTACATCTCGTCTACAGGGACTTCGGAACCCATGAGTCATTCGGGACCCCAGCTCTGCGATCTGTCAAGAACGGGAGGGGGTTAAAAATTCCGTGCACCGTGAAATGTGGGGCTGGGGGATTCCGATCTGTCACGCTTCGCTGGGATGTTTTACGCAGCGGGTGCTTGATCTGACAGGGACTCGAGTTTCGGGCGTAAAGGCGCCGCATGCCCGCATTTACTCTGCAGAGAATCCGGGGCGCCGGGAATGAGGGGTGTGTGGTTGCATTCAGACGCAACTTAGAAGTCTGGTGCAGAAGATCCCGAGAACAGCCATGCCAAGTGCTAACGGTGCAGACTTAGATCTGCGAGGCAGGAGTGATCCCCTTAGAGAGCGCGAAGTGTGCGTTGTGCTTGTGTGTATATGTGTCTGCGGGCATAAGCGTAAGGACTTTTGATTTTTCCGTAGCGGATCTTTCCTACTCTCGGGCATGGGGAGAGGAAAATGGAGAGCTCGCTAGTTGCCCGGCGGTCTGACACATTCCAGTGCATTCAGGGCTGGAGAGCCAGAAACACAGCCCTTTCGGGTGCCCGGATTCGTTCAAAGGGCAGGCGGAATGGACGAAAGTAGGGAGGGAGGTTGTATGCTGCCCACCCCCACCCCCACCCCCGCGGAAGGTTGCTGGTTCTCTGCTCGCTGCCTATTAGATAGAATCCGGCGGAAAAGAAGAAGAAAGCGCGTTTCCTTGGAGAGACTTAAGTTGAAGATGGCTCTGCGCACCCCCTCTTCCTATCCATATTACTCTGGAAATCCATCCGAACACTTTCAGCACCACTCACACGTGGACGAGTGGATCAGTCTGCTGGTGTCCCAGATAACGACGCTTGGCTTTTGCAGTGCTGCAGAGCTGTTCCCTTTAACCTTACCTTCCCCCCAAACCTGAACGCCGTTCGGTTTCCTCCCCCCACCCCCGAATTATAAACTATGGATAGAGGAATGGGAGAAGCTGAGGGTGCTATCCATGGGAAATGAAAAGAGCAGGGTATAATGTTTATTTACTCCCCCCCCTTCCTTTGGGTTTGCTGTTGCTTTTTCTTTTATCGTGGGGAGGCAAGATTGGCAGCAATTCAGTTTGACTGTGGGATGCTGACCCCCCCCCCTTCCCTTTTCTCTTAGGGATTTGCTGGTGGGAGCACTTAATGTCTTAGGGTTGTATGTGTGAGTCATTGCTGATTATATACCCGCAGCTTTAGGGTGAGGGTGGTGGTGATAATCTTAGTTGCTTCAAATAAGCAATTTTGAAGATCGCTGCCCCTTTTGGACCTAGCTGCATGTCAAAATCAGATTAAGGTTTTTTTGGCAGCCCTTCCTGATCACGAGCGGGTTCCTGCTGGAGGGGCAGCAGGCTGCATTCCTTTCCATGAGGAGAAGCAGGGGAGCTCTAGAGCGAATGCTTCAAGACCATCATACATAGCTCCAGTCCTGAGCTGTTGCAGAGTTTTCGGTGGTTACAATTCCATGCCTCTCTTGTCTTCCAGGTTTCCCCATAAGTAGAAATGGCCTTAATTTGGGGAGTGGCATGTAATAGTATACCATCTCTCAGGTTTCTTCATTTAATTGATTAGAATAAAGCTGGGGAAAATTCGCTCTGGTTTGGTCTTAGGCAAGCAGGAACGGCTTTGTCTCAGTCACACCAATTCATCCAAATCATGTTTGTGTTCACCTGGGAGACAGAACCAGGCTGGACCAGCTCCAAGCTGGTAGTCTGTAGTCTGAACATTTCTGTTCCAGGGCCAGTACTAAAGCTTTCCAGTTTGTCATGCAACAGTGTTGGCTGGGAGGGGGAGGGAATGGATGAACTTTTCACAGAATTAGATACAAAATGGTGACATCTGGATTAGAGAAAAAGGAATGGAATATTTTGTAAGCAGGGATTTTTACCTTGCAAGGAGGTATTTAGGTGATGCCAGATAAAGAACCAGGAAACTCTCATGGATCAATATAAAGATGTGTTTGCGTTCAGAAAATACCAGCAACAAAACCCTCAGGCAGAAAAGTTCAGAGATTTGTACAAAACCCCTCTGGTTGTGTTCTTATAGATGAACGATCTGACATTCTGCAGCTAGTAATATAGTCGGTACACTTAAAAGTGGAACTTTTTGTATAGTGATCATAAAATCTGAGATGTCCGGCCTTATATATTCTACATTTGCAAATGTAAATGGAGATACTGGAATCTATATTTTTTTGCATGTTGGATATGAAAAAACCAAGTGAGTGACCATTTCCTGAAAATCTGAACTAACGTAGAAAGACTGTTTTCACAAGCTCTGGTGTAATAAACAGCTATTTGCAGCTAAGTAGCATCAGTAAAAATATGTCATTTAGAAGATACATCCCCAGAACACTTCTGGTAGGTTAATGCATGCTTTGGGTGCATTATTAGAAGGTGCTGTTAATCTCTCGATTACTTTTTCTCTTCCTTTGCGTGTGCACAAGGCTAAAGTCTAAAATTGAAGTGGCATGTGATTGCTTTGGAGATGATTGGAGTTGTAATTGTGGTTTGCACTTGTACTTTAACCTCTGACGAAACTGCAGTGAAGGCTCCAGCCTTGACTGCTGTCACATGCTTTGCTTGTAAATAGAAGTGGGAGGTGGTTCCAAGGCTTGCCTCTTGACGTCACTCTCCATTACTACAATGCTGTGCTGAACTTGCCTCTGCTTACAGATGGGCTGCTGAGTTCTCAATGAAGTCGGAAAGCTGAACAAGAACAGATTATTTTACGAGGCTCAAGTGTCAGGCAGCTAGTAGAGAATGAATGTTATTCCTCTCTTTCTGAATTATTGCAGTTCGTTTCTGTTACTTACCATGAATACCTTCTTCCCTTTTCTTCCTTCTGCAGCAAACATTGCAGAAGGAAATGCATTTCAAAGTCTTGTGAATGTTGATTATAGTACAGGAAACTGGAAGCTCATCAATTCGAAAGTATTTAATGTTACTGATCTAAACACCTTTTATGTCTTGTTGGAGAGGATATTTCCCAAAATGACTGCATTGCAACACTTAGATAATAGAGCCTGCAGGCTGGTTTCTCATTGGACCGGGCCTGCTGAGCATTGGACTGATACAATTTATGCATTAACCACCAGGTTGCATTCTGTGCTGCTAGTTTTGAGCTTGTGTCCGTTGCTGGTACACTAGGTATTGCAGGATTTCTGGGATTCTTCTGTCTTAGAAGAATAAAAAAGGGGGTTTCCTTTTCTATATAGTATTATTTAAAAGAAAAATCACAAGACAGGCTTTCCTGGAAAGTATTTCTTTGTTCTGCAACATCTTGATAACAGCTCCTTTAATTGATAGTTGGAAATGTAAGCTAGGCTTGATAAAAATAAACTGCTTTAGCTTCTGTCAGATAACGTCCAATGAATTAATATATTTTTTTTGTATGTGTCTTTTGATTGCACAAGCCATTGCAATTGGAATAACTGTCTTCATTAGTTGAATGATTAAAAAGTGTAGGATTTTTTTGACAAATGCTATAAAGTTTTTTTAGAAGAACCATGGAATTAAAAAAACAACAATATTTTCATTCATTGGGGCGGGGAATAACTTAAGAGGAAGATAAGGGATATCAGGTTCTTCACCTGTTTTACATATTTCAGCTCTGAATAAAAATGTGGGGAAGCCACCAAATCAAATTCTGGACTTTCATAATCACGATTAGTGAAGCATTCTATTTTTTTCTTTTCTTTCTCTTTTTTTTTTGGTGCCCTAGATCTTTATCTGCATTCTTAGGAGTGACAAAGTTGTTTCTTATTATTGTTCTTATCAGTGTTTCATTAAAAAAAATACTATGGATTTAAACTACATTTTATTCTTCCATTGTATCCTAACAGTTTTTGCTACTGTATTCCTCTCGTCTCCCATCCTGAATAACAATTTTGTTTTGTCATTCCAAAATAAAGCATTAATGAGCAAATAAAGAAAGTAGGATTAATCAAACACAAATATATATTTTGTAATGACTAATATTTTCTTTCTGACTTAAAACTGAAAAAAAAAAAGCATCGTGCACTGGCCACGGCCACGCCCAGTTTAGCGAAGGAGGAAAAAGTCACGATACATCATGTGACGCCACCGTGATGACACGAGCTTGACTCCCCTGCACTATAGTATGTATCCGACCTCATGTGATTCAAAGGACATCCAACTCATATAAATTTCCTTAAAACTTTCTGGATTCTCTCAAACTCTTGTGCAGCCTTTCTCTTCCTGAGTAGTTTTTCTAAAACTGCCTTTTCCAATTTTTATTGAACTATCTTTATATAATAAATTAGGACTTGCATTTCTGGTGATTTTGAAAGGGTTGGAATTATTTCATTTTTAAAATTCTACAATATACTTTATATTCCAGACAGGAAAGCAAGCAGCATTGTATTTTTAACACTGCTTGCTTTCCTGTCTTTGGCAAATGTCATGAACAAATTGAAACTAACAGAGGAACAGTATATTCAGAAAACTTCATAGAAAGAAAACTCTTTTGGAGCTACATCACTTCAGTTCCAAAGTTAAATCCTGTTGAAACTAGTGGGATTTATTTCCAGTTAAAAGTGTATACACTTTGAATATAAAACTGAAATGGTGTGATTATGGGAAGGCAAGAGGCAGAATGTTTAAGCTGTGAAAATAATGCCTTTGTGTGGCATTATATTTTTAAATGAAAGTTAATCTAAATTGCTTTTCAGCATAGATTCCACTCAGAGAGGCGTAAATTTAGTGCCAGACAGCTGTATAGATTGGATCCATTTGTTTATTTTGAGAGTCTATAAAGTGTGGGCAGGAATCATCAGGCATCGTTCTCCACAGCAAAGTTATGCCAAGTTTTGCTGAAGCAGAAATCTCAGCAGAATAATACTGTGAATTTAATCTTGGCACATTTGGCTTTGGGACTTCTTTTTATCAGAATACTTAATAAATGATCCTAATATAGGCACCAGATTGCTATTGGCTAGGAACTGATCATGAGAGATGACTTTTATGATAATGATCTGACAGTTTACCAAACCATGGATCTAGAAATGCATTGTGTCTAACAGTACAAAATTTGGACAAGAGTATGTTCAAATGCCTGTATCCTTCAGTTGGGTAACCAACAACCAGAAAAATCTCCACAAAGTGCATCATGTTATGATAAATAGATATAGCATCATTAGATAAACTAAACATAAGCATCATACCATGCATTTTCATGGCCAATCATTTGCAAGGGGAAAAAATCTTTTAAAATACCTAGTCATTTCACTGGTTCTGGCACTGAACACCAGTATCTTCTATAGCAGATGTTCATAACTCTTCAGTTGGGGTTTTGATGGAATGTGTGATATGCCTCAAGGGACAGTTGTTGGTCTGGAGCCACAACCCTTGAGAAGAAACTATTCACCATAGGTGTCTCAAAGGTGTTGTTTTTTCTTCTTCTAAAGATAACTGGATGGTTTTTTCCTTGAGAAAGAAGACATTTTGCTTTTCATCCAAGAAGCTTCATCAGTTGTGATGGTGGGGAAAATGAAAGGATCACCCACCAGCACAACTAATGAAGTTTCTTGGACAAGAAGCAAAATGTTTTTTTTTCTTCCTCAAGGAAAAAAAACCCGGTCCAGTTACCTTTTGAAGAAAAAAAAAGCACCTTTGAGACAACTATGACCTAGTTGACTGAGAATCTCCATAGACATTCACCATAGAACTTTACAAACAGTTAATTGTGAGGATTCAGATTGTCGCTATTTAATTATCAGAAGGCATTTTTCTACCTCCAGGACTAGGGATTGACTGCACTGGAATGACTCCAATTTAATTGTTTTGTAGTTGCAATGATTGTTGACAGGCATTTTATGAACATGTCCATGAGGAAGAGCAGTGTCTGAATGAGTGATAAGAAATGGTCTAAAAATGTAGACTTATAGGATGTAGAGAACAATATAACACTTTCACATCATATGAAGAGAGTATGACCAGCTGGGTTAACTGATGCTTTATGTTCATAGTTTTCATTCACTGAAGCTACTGCCAGTTTATATGACTTTAAAAGTAAGAGGACAGTTTTACAAAGAATAGATATAGAACATTTCTGTTAATGCATTTTAAACTATCTAGTTTAGAAACAATGTAGTACCAAATGTTGTGTATTCATAATCTATATTAAACTGCCAAGAGTTGCTGGGAGTTGTGTGGTATATTGCTATGTATACAACAATGTGAAATGATAAATGCCATTTCTTTAGTTCATTGGCTTCTATTTTGTTTCAATCTAGCGAGAATTATTTATTTAGTGTCTTAGTCTGTGCATGTATCTTGCATTCTTCTGTCTTGTTTCCATAAATAGTTCACATATTTAGTAATGGATGCTGACTTTCCAGTCCAAAGATTTAGATGGGATGTAGAAATAATGCTACTTTGGTTAAAACCTATCACCCTGCCATAGACTCAGTCAGAATGTGGAAAATGGTACTGGTATCGGTCAGAAACAAACCTGGATAGCTATACTCACTCTTTTTCTGGCTTATCTCTACTTTCTCTTCAAACTCAAAATGGAAAGTGAGAAGAAAAAAGTGAGGACAATGGGTACATATTGATTGGCTTTGGTATTCAGATTTATGGAATGCAGACTTCTAAAGAATTATAAATTAAAAAGTTTCAGATGCATTGATTTATTTTTTCCGCTCCTTTTTCTTTGTTCTGTATATAACCCATTTCTTTTGTATCTATGTGACTGTTCACATTATGGTGCTGGCCCTTTTTGTAATAACAGCAGAGAAATCTTTTCAGTAGGGAACCCAAAGCTCCACTTACACAATCCTCTCATTTGGACAGCCTTGTTCCTATATTAATTGGTGCAAATTTAAGAAGGAGCTTCAAAAGCCAAATACATTGATTAAAATGGTGGGCTAAAAGAAGTGGGATCAAATCAACCACGGAAATTCACTAGGTGACTTTGGGTCAGTCACTCATTCTCATATTTGGTAAAATGGGAAGAGGAAGCATTGCATACCACCATGAATTCCTGTGTAAAAGAGGGGATATAAACATAATAAATTTTATAAATAAATTCTTAGGTGGTTTCCTTAGAGATCATGATTGCAGACCTTTAAAAGTAAAAAAATGGAACATTTCTGGTAAATTCCAGTAAAATAATGTATTAGAGTCAAACGACTGGGCAATGGTTTTGATAGCCTGGAATAATATGCATTCACATATAGACATATATAATGGACAGAAAGCAAAATGAAAACAAGATAAACAGAATAGTCACAAACAGGGAGGAAATAAAATCCAGCATAAGCAGTAGCAACTTTCTTGCATGCTTGATTTACTTGTTTCTATGTACCTCTCAGAGGCAGCTTGTAGCCATGGTTTGAAATAGTTTGCAACCTAACATAAAGATGTGGCCAAATGTATTGCTACCCACCTACTTTTCCCCAAATAATCTCAATTTGTAGTGAAATGAGTTAGGGTTAATCTGTATCCATAGATCACCAAGCAAACACTTTGCTTTTGATGTATGACTTACCATATTCTTATATCTGCCTAGCCAATCTGATTTGGGAGGATTGGCAGGGTCATAATTCCTTCAGTTAAACAATGCCAAAATACTTTGTAAATGCACTTTCTCTGTGGAATGAGGTTAATTCTAGTATTTGAACAACCCTCAGTCTATAGGTGTTTCAAAAGGCTTTGAAGATCTGGCTTTTTAATTCTTTTTCTTTATTCCCATCTGGGGGAAAAAAAACACCCTTGTTTTTTCTACCAGTCTTGTTTCTTTTGTTTTCTTTTGTGTTGTTTTCTTGCTTTATTCTTATTTGTAAATATTTTTAATAATCTGTAAACTGCCCTGAATCTCTGGGAATCAGGTAGTTTATACATTTAACAATTTATTATTATTTGAATTTTATCAATCAAATAAATAACATAACAAGGATGATGATAGGCTTCATATCACTTTAACAAAAGTTGGGCAAGATGCTATAACTTGCAAACACAGAAATGACCCTGTTTGTTCATATATATACACACACACACACATACATACACACACAGATACACACACACACACACACACACCCTTTCCTAATGATAACCTGTTTTTCATATGTTGCTTTCATGTTCTCTTACCGGGATATATTGGACCTTTGCCACACCAGAAATAAATGGACATGATAAGCAAAAAGTTGAAAATGGTGGAAGAAAATGATAAGAAGGTTCAAGTGAGATGCACTGATAACTTGGCCATCTCTAAAATTATGCAATTAAGATAGGATGACCGAGATAGGATGATGAGAAGCTTCATTTGGAAAGATAAAATCTGGAATGTAGTGCTACGCATCCTTATGTGTATTGATGAGCCACTTATATACACCATGAAAAACCAACATCTGTAACTGCACCAGCTTTGCTGTGGAATGCTGAAATCAATTGTTTTGGGTAATAAGTATGTGCAGGCATTTGGACTATAAAGCCCCCAATGAAGTCTCTATATATGGAGGAGCAAGAAGGAAAACCCTAATCATCATTCTATTGTTCTGTCTCAGTGAAATATAGGGAAGGCTTGTGATCTGCTTTCTAAGAATAACATATCCCCATAGCCTACTGAAATTCCTACACCTATAGGATGGTACAGGTAAAAAACAAGTGCTATCATGAGTCTTAATACATTCCATTGTCTGGCAAGATCTGCATAATCAAAGATTGCTGTACTATAGTCAATAAATGATGGATCTCTTTTTGATACTCACTTGATCTTTTTACTATCCATTTTCTATTAGGTCTTGTATTCTGTTCCCTATTCTGAAATTGCTTGCTCGCTTGACATTTCTCATTTCATTTCTCTTAGTTTCGCTTTGTAAGAGGTTAAGCAAAATGAACTGATTAGGTATGCCAAAGTGGTTACTGAATGCTTATGTACCTGAAATCAAATCAAATCAGAGTAACTTCAATCGCAATTGAATTTGAACAGCTAAAATATCTTTTTGTCCCCTCTTTTAGAGGACAGAAATGAATGTTCACTGATGTACTTCAGCATCCATTCATTATTTGCATTTTCTGAACACATGAGATGGCCTAGAACTCCTGCACAATGTCAGGAATATCATTTGATGCTAAAAGCTAGGAATGTAGTCCACACTCAAATTTGGGTTTCTCTTGTGATTAGAGATTAAAGACGCCCCTTGCATATGGAAGTTTTATGAAACTGGAAATACATTATTATCTAAGAATCTTACCTACTTCGGAGAGTAATTCCATGTACTTTATCTGACATGAAGCCTTCTCACTTTGTATATAAAACAAAGTAGAAAAAATATCAGTGACTGGGAAAAACTTTTAATATCAGAATAGGTAAGGAGCTTTTTTAAAATCAAATTATCTTCATTCAAAATGATTAATTCTTTAATAAATGGTGTTGCTAGTGGTGCTATTGAAGAACACTATAAATGCATAAACACGGATTTTATTTGCCATTCAGTTCCATGAAAAATTTTCCGCAGTCATCCTCCTAAGTCATTACTTATCTGAAATAGATGAAATCTGCATGAAGTGCCTTTAGCCTAGACAGGTGGTTCAAGAACTTTCCCATTGAAAGGATTATTTATTAATACTATTGGACGTATGTATAGCTAATTACTTCAACATGCATAAAGATAATTTGCTGCTAGGAAGCTACTTAATCAAGACCATAATGATTAACTCAAAGGAGCTTGCTCTTGTGCCTCAGTTTGTTCATCTCTAGCCTGCTTACAGTAAAATTGATATGGCCTGGAAAAAAAAACTAGCAAGAACAAGAGCTTCTCATAGAATCACCCTTGCTGGTAAGGCCAAAGGAGGGAGATGAGGCCATGTATAATCTAGAACCAAGGGGAAAGCAGGTGAGATTCTACAGGTGCAAGAAAACCTAACTCCTTCAGATGAAAGAGGTGCTGCAAAATCAATTTTAGAGGAAGTCACTGGCAAAATTTCATTATTGCTCAGAAAACTATGAGGACCTGGCTGAAACATTTAAACACATTTCAGTGACAGATAATAAACCCCCCCGTGTCAAAACATAAAGTCGTGGAATAGAATCATGACATGGTTAGATGGTCATGCAAAGTTAGAGAAGTGCAGTTCAGTTACCCAGACACTTGGAGTTACAAAGCTCCACTGCCTCACAGGAACAGAACATGAAATACTGGTGTCAAATATATAGGTTAACTTAGAAAATTAAAGAGGTTAGTATGCCAGCTAAATCCGATCTGGAAGAAATAAAGTCAGAATATAAGATCAAGAGAATGAACAGATTCGGTACATTTAATTTATGTGAAAGAGAACTTCAGGAGCTATAGGAAAAGAAAGAGATGTCATGAAAACTGAAGCAAAATAATAATAAAAATGTAAAGTAACTTTCATAACAAATATACGTTAATAAAATATTAAAACCTTGAGGTACATGAAGGACATACGATAAGTGAACACTGACTTCCAATGTCAAATGAGAAAGAACAAAGATATCACAAATGTCAACGAATAGAGTTCCTAAGAAGGTAAGGACGGGGAGGGACTCACACAAATATTCAAGAATAATCACATAAGAGATGTAAGAAAGACAACAAGGTTTTTAAAAAATGGAAAGTCTACCAAATCCCTTTACAAAAGGGGATTACAGAATAACAGAAACAGTTGGAAAGAGATAATATGTTCAGAAACCCACTCCTCTAGAAATAAAGTCTGACAGGTAATAGACCAAGATTGCAAATTATTAGTTAAAACACTAATAGCTCTATATCTATTATAGCAAAAGACTGACTTGGAGAGTAGAAAAGATACAGCTATATTGAAGAAGTGAGTTGCTACATATAAATTATTGAACCATTGCACTAATTCTTTATGCACACAGAGACAGACAGACACACTCACTCCATATATATAATTCTGATACTTGTTTCACAGCAACCTGCAGCATGTTAGAAATTGACCAAATATGCAAAAACAAAGCAACCCAGTGTTAGTGTTTACAAATATGTCCTTTACTTGTACAATTTAATTTCAATTCTTAAATTAGAGCTATGTGTAGAACTAAGCCCCTGTCACAAGGAGGAAGTAACTCTACTTCAGCTTAATGTTTTCCAGGCCCAAATCTTGGCTATTGTAATGGTGAGAGTACAGAAGCCTTTCCAAGCTGTCAAAAATAATTTCTCGGAGACATTGCTTTTCTTTTTTATATTCTTTCAGATTGTGATATTGGTTCTTGCAGAGCCATTTATCAGATTAGTTATTTGTTTGGATGAAGTATTACTGTAAATTAACAATGTGATTTTTTTCTCCTTCACAGTTGTGTTCTAGCTCAGATTCAACAAATGCTTTCTGACAATGGACCTTTTTCTGTTCTGGCTGAGAAACAAAATCAAAACGTTTATTCTGCTTTTTTGTTTTGGTTCAGGTTCTGTTTGACTTTCTGGTTGTAGTGAGGCAGAGTTGATTGTCAGATGTTTGTCGATTAAAAAAAACCTAAAAACTAAAATCCCCACTAATTTAGATTCTGCATTCTTTTAAAAAAAAATTAGTGCTTTCTACTAGTGCCTTTTCAGCTTCAGCAATTGTTGAATGAGATGAGTGAAAGAGAAGCTGGAATCAAAATCAGAATTTTATGTTCTTTTTATTGTATCTGTGTATTTTTCTCCTGCAGTCATCACTAAATATTTCACTCATCAGATGTATGATATTTTGTTTGATCCAGTATACAGGTATTGATATAGATATTAATGGGAAAAATGACACCCAAAAGTTCTTGCCTAAAGCTATAGATATGTGTATAAATATATATATATAGTATACAGGTCAGAAGCAAGATTGACATTTGGCAGAAAACTAATATACAGTTGCAATTGGAAGGCTAAAAATTTATCAGCAGTTCTGTTTCCTTCCCCCAACTCCTAGTAAATAATGGAGATTTGAAGATTGCTAGCTGGGAAATCATGTTCAAACGTGGAAAAATAACAATTTAAATAAAAATGTAAACAATCAAGGTAGATAATGATTGGGACTCTTTATTGGTGACTTTTTTAGAGTACAGACAATGCTCTCTACTTGTGAATAAGTTATGTTCTAAGAGGCTGTTTGTAAATCCATTTTATTCACAATTTCAAACAAACATATATGTATGCAACACACTGTAAACTAATATACTTCTAACTTCCAGGACCTTCTAGATTGAACTTGTGGACAGGTTTGTTCATATTGGTAAATGCTCATAGCATGAAAATTTGTAAGTAATGTCTGGAGCAGTTCTTGAATGACAAGATTTGACTTCAAGGATCCTTGGTCTCCTTCATTTTTTTCAGTTTGACTGAGTAGTTCAAAAAATGTTCTATATTTAGGCAAGAAAAACAAAACGCACAGGTACAGTATATGTGGTACTTTGCTCAATAGTGGTGACTGTGAGAGATTTTGGAGTCCTAGTGGACAATCACTTAAATATGAGCCCGCACATTTCTAGGCTGCATAAACAGAGAGATAGAATCAAGATCATATGAAGTGTTAATACCACTTTATAATGCCTTTGTAAGGCCACACTTGGAATACTGCATCCAGTTTTGGTCGCCACAGTGTAAAAAAGACGTTGAGACTCTAGAAAGAGTGCAGGGAAGAGCAACAAAGATGATTAGGGGACTGGAGGCTAAAACATATAAAGAACAGTAATGAAAAGAAGGACTGGGGTGACATGATAGCAGTGTTCCAATATCTGAGGGGTTGCTACAAAGAAGAGGGAGTCAAGCTATTCTCCAAAGCACCTGAGGGCAGAACAAGAAGCAATGGGTAGAAACTAATCAAGGAGAGAAGCAACTTAGAACTAAGGAGAAATTTCCTGACAGTTAGAACAATTAATCAGTGGAACAACTTGCCTCCAGAAGTTATAAATGTTCCAACAGTGGAAGTTTTTAAGAAGAGATTAGATAACCATTTGTCTGAAGTGGTGTAGGGTTTCCTGCGTAAGCAAGGGGTTGGACTAGAAGACCTCCAACGTCCCTTCCAACTCTGAATTATCATTAAGACATTCCCACTAGATCATGATCAGAGGGCTAGGAAAGTGTGTGAAGAAAAGCTGTTCCTTCTGTTTAACAGAAGAAACAGAAGCATTCTGAGGCAATTGTGAAGCATCTGAAAGGAAACATCCCCCTCTTATCAAATGTTCCAACTGATTCTTTGTGGCTTTTTTTGTTCTGTCTGCCTGTTATGAATGATTCAGTACTGTTCCCCATTAGTCCATTTTGGTTTATTGTTTGAAGACTGAACTGGCAGCATATTTATTTAAGTTCATTGCTCTGACTTTTGAGGCAAGGTTTTAGTGATGTCAGTTTCTCACTTCCCAATGTCTACTTCACTTACTTAGTTTATATATTTGATTCATAGGGCTTCTGTCTCACAGCAGTGACTCTGGACAGCGTATAAGGATTAAAACAACAACCTTGCAATTTGTTAATATGGTACAGATAGTCCTCAACTTATGACCACAATTGAGCCCCAAAATTTATATTGTTAAGCGATAAATTTGTTACGTCCCATTTTCTGACTTTTCTTGCCCCATTTCTTAAGTGAATCACTGCAGTTGTTAAATTAATAACACGGTTGTTAAGTGAATCTGGCTTCGCCATTGACTCTGCTTGTCAGAAAGTTGCAAAAATGATCCCGGGACATAAACCGTAATAAAGGTGAGTCAGTTGTCAAGCATCCGAATGTAAATCACATGATCATGGGCAATGCTGCAAGGGTCATAGGCGTGAAAAATGGTCATAAAACACTTTTTTCAGTGCCGTTGTAACTTTGAACGGTCACTAAGCAAACCATTGTAAGTCAAGGACTTCCTATAGAACATTAAAGTTTAGTCTAAAAGCTTTGCATTGGATACCAAGATATGTGTGTGACTAAGAAAAAACAGGTCATGGGCTTCCCCTGTCCAATACGCCATTTGCAGCCCTAATGTGCCAGGATATTGGTGGCTCCAGCTCCAATCACTGATTCTCAACTTGGATATTGCATTATGTCTGGCTTCTCCATCAGTGTTGTGAGACTACGTTGACCATGTACACTGACATTCACACAGCGAGAAACTTATACTTTACCTCATCAAACTTTGAGATTCAAGATCAAAACCCATTAGTTTTGAAGGAGAACAGGATTAAATATAAGGACACAAAAAGCAGCATTCAGATTGCTAGTGCAAGCCCATAAACAGGGCACGAGCAGCTGGTACAAGCAACAATATATAACCACCTTGAAGTCTTATACCCCACAAACATATCTGGTTTTCATTTAATGCTCGAAAACAGTTTGCTTCTTTATTTATAAGCAGTATTTTTTTTCTTTATTTAGTTAGACATGCCATTGATATTTCAGTTTATAAGATCATTCACTGCCTAATTACTGTCCAAAAACTTAATTGGTTGGGATAGTTTACAAATATTGTAAATGAATAAATAAATATTAAGTGAATGAATAGAACAATCTAAAATAAACTACTATCATCCTAAATAAGTAAAATTACTATCAATAAAATATCAGTAAAGTGGATTTCAAGATAATAAAAGTTGTTAGAATTATGATGGAAAGAATACGATCTTCATCTAAGTACCAGACAGATTATTGCAGGCTTGTTTGGAATGACTATTTACAACCGAAGAATCATGACTGAAAATGCCTGTCCCTATTATTTATTACAGTGTCACTTGAATGAGGCATCTGAGAAGAAGGCTACTTAGTCAAATACTCCAATCCTGATTTATTTAGTTTCCTCTACAGATTATAACACTAATTCAATTACTCTTTTCTCCATATGCAGCAAACTCTGAAGGTAGAACATATAGAACAAGGTTTGTGCACCACTATATAACTTCTCCCTCCCTGGAAGTTTCTAATAAGGGCCACAGGCAGCAAAGAGAAAGAGATTCTGTGGTATGAAGCACATAAACACCATACGCCATAAATCAGGAAGTTAGTTTAGCTGAAGGGTAGTCTTGTGCTTCCAGGCTCTTGAGTTACTCATAGTGAGTAGGTGTGTAAATCTGGCAACATATCTGTGAATAATGTGCAGAGGCTTATCATACTTACTTTTCTGTGAAGTTAAAGCAAATGGACTTTGGAGCCCTTAGAAGTATTTGTTGGATTTCTGTGCAATGGCTTTATCTGCAGAGGCTGCCCTATAGTACCAAATCACAACTTGAGGATTGTGTTATTTTATCACAGTAGGGCCTTTTTCAGATGTGCAACAGAAAGTCAAATGCAATGATTATAATTTTTTCTGCCTCTAGATCTTTTAGAATTACCTCAACAACTCTTTCAAAACTAAGGAAATAACTGACTTTGATCTCTCTCACAACCCCTCATGATTTTCCAAATCTGCTATTTCTCTCTCCCACTGTCCTTTGCCCTGTTGTAAGCTGGAGAAAACTTTGGGAGTCATAATATTTATTTAATAACCGAGGCAAGCATAACTATTTGCCACATTTCATATTGTAAGCCAAAGAACAATAAAGTTTGATGACACTCCTAATAGTAATATATCAATAAGAAACTGCAACTACAACAATTGTAGTTGCAGTTTCTTATTGATATATTTACTATAAAGCCTTCTCATGAAACCTTATGAAGCCTTACTATAAAGCCTTCTCATGAAACCTTAATTAAATGGTGAATGAATTTCTTTTGAAATACCCAAAGTCCTGCCCATTTTCTTGGCCACTCTTATCGTTTCTCATATTTTCGTTTTGTTGTTGGATTATGTTTCCTGACTTTCTCCAATCTTAAAAATAGGAGCAAATAGTTGTTACTACTTTGGTTCTGCTCAAAGATTACAAAGGTCAAAGTGCCTCTTTTCCCCCTGGGTTTGGTAAATGATAAGGCTTCTGAAATTCAGACAAACAATAGTTTGTTATCTTAGTCCACAAGGTTTTTTAGACACTCAGAAATGGTGTGAGAGATTCTGGACGTTTGTCTCTCACCTAGTATGAATCAAGAAGCAAGAGATTCTTCAACCAATCATTCTGCATGTGTTAGATAATCAGGGAAGTGTGCAGAATGATCCCAAATGTTAGTTTACCACAAAATTAAATTAAAAGGCAAATAATACTTGAACAGAGAATTTTCTTCTTTCAAACAAATGGATGTTTGTCCGTTTCCTAGTCCATGTTTTTATCAAAATTGCAATATTAAAATAGAAGCAGAAGAGAAGTAGAAACCAATCAGTATCAAAATGGGAAATTTGACATTTTGGGGATTGCCCAAAATTTGTCATAAGGTATAAAAATATAATTACTACCCATGAATTGAAGAAATCCTGCTCTGTATTTTAATTGCTGTATATATCACCCGTGAATTATTTGTTCCTCTGTTTTCCATTTCCCATACTTTTGCATAACTAGAAATGACAATTGTTACTTTTGAACCTTTCTTCTCCATATAGAAGATAACATTGATTACTTTTCAAAGGTGTGCTCCCTTAACCCACTCTTTAAGCTTTTCTGTGGCTATTGGTATTTGAAACATGGCCATTTTAACAGGTTAACAAGGCTTTCATGGCCATGTTTTACACAGCCAGTTAATTGGAGACCAGAAATGGGAAATCATGAAGATAGGGCAAAGTAAAACAAGTAAAACATTCAATATATGGCATTGAAGCACTTGAAAATGTCCACGGGATTTCAATTTCATTTGCCAAAGATAATTCAACGTCTTTGTCTCAGATAATATGTCTCTTTGGAGTAGTTTCATTCTACCAATATTCAGAAGAACAGTATTTTCTTACTGGAGAAATATATTGCTCTCCTTCCAATGTCTTGTTTTCTTCTTCAGCTTTTACTATGATATGTGGATAGTTGAATAGAAACAGGTATTTTCTTATGTGGCTGAACCAAATGTGAGTTGTAAATAAGGGATGAAGTTATGACTTGAGTGAATTCCATTTGAAGTTTTGGACACGATATGTTATTGATTGATGTCCAATGCTAGAAATTGGATGTTAGGAGAACACAGCTCTGCCGTCTCTTTAAAACTTCAAATTATCCGTCTCCTCTCTGGTAGGATTAGGTATTGTCCACAGCATTTTGCAATGGTCCTGGCTGCTCTTCTTAAGCTATGTTCAGAAGATGATATTAGGGGAATTGCTGATTGGCAACTAGTCAGACAGCTTATCGCTCACACTGTTCAAGTCTGATTGAAACATCCACATGGGAGGTATTAAGGAGTTATGGAATGGGATTTTATCAATATGCTGATAATCTCCAGTTCTGTAGCTCTTTACTACCCAGTTCTAAGAGTGAGTTGGTATTCTTGAACATTTAACAGTAAGCTGTATGAAATAGAACAAGCTGCAGTTATATTCAGACAAGATGGAAGGTCTGATTCATAGATTAAGTTTAGCTTATTTTGAAGAAGATTGCATTCCTGATGTTAGAAACTCTCAATTGCTTAATGTAAGAGAAGTTGCTTCTTGATATGTAGCTGTTGCTGAATTTAAAGATAATGGTTATGGAGAGGAGTGGTTTTCTGCAATTATGGCTAGCATGTCAATGTGGCCCTTTCTGAGACAATTGGGATTGGGAGCAGTTAGTCCACAGGTGTCAAACTTGCCGCTTCATGTTGCCGTCACATGATGTTTTACGATGTTTTTCCCGTTTGCGGAACTGGGGTGGGCATGGCCTGTGCGTGATGCATTCGGCCCGCGTACCGTCAGTTTGACACCCCTGATGTTAGTTATATCTTAATTGTATCCTGTCGTGATTATTGCAATGTGCTCTGGGAGACTTTCTTAACAAAATATCTGGAATTTGAAATTGGTGCAAATTGCAGAACTAATTAATCAATTGCTAATTAATATATTTCATGATGTCTTTACTGAAACCTGCAATGGATGCCAATTGCTTCCTGGACACAATTTTAGATATAGGTGCAAGTTCATGTACTTTTGGCCTGATTATCCGAGTGATTGCTTTGTGACGAACTTATGTAGCATTAAGAGCTGCAGAGAAAGATTATCTGAAGATACCCCTGATCAGCAACTTGGTTTTCTACTTGTATAAGATTTTCTCCCATGTTGCTAACTGTGTATACTCCTATGGAATATACTTCCATGGGAGTTGATTTTGGCTCTCACTCTGTCAGTAGTTAAAAAATGTAGCAATTTTATTTCAAAGGTTTTTTTATAGATAATTAATTTTGAATTAATGTTAATTTTAGCTTCAATTGAAATAAATCTTAACCACTGAAGTATTCACTTTAGTAGCAAAGTGTCTAAAATCGAATAACAATTAAGGATTGACAAATCACTCAATAAATCAAAGCAGCATCTTTTCTTTTGTGAATCAGTGTCTTGTAGCAGAGATGACTTTATTTGTAAAATACTCATTCAGCATTTATGATGTCGCTTGTGTGTATCTTTTATTAAAATGATTGCTTTGGGTTTTTTCATTTACCGCATGGTATGTTTCTCCTTCACTGCTATTTTTATACTTATTGCTGGAAGGAACTATTCTATAACTGCCACAGAAGGCATATTATTGCAATCGGGTGGTACCAGTACTAATTGGACAGATCTGCCTTTAATTTTGGCCCAGGATGTTTGGATAACTGTTTTCTCTGGAGAGAAAATTCATTTAACTTTGCATACGTGCCAATGCAGAGAGAGCAACTGGTAAAAGGCACACTTTTTGCTGCCTGCAATTCTACAAATATCTATCTGCATGTGTGTGTATATATAGAGATACCTTCCTTTGTGGCGCAGATATTCCAGCTCAGGCTTTCCTGATTTAGATTCTGTTCTTCAGCCAAGCTGCTTGAAGTGCTAGCTGATAGGTCTTGTGATTTGGTCTCTGGCTGACTGGAGTGTGCACAGGATAAGGTTTGCTCTGTGTTTTCCATAGGGATGCAGAAGATCTCTTGGTTACTTGACTGTTTAGCTATGTGATATTCCTGTTGTTGCCTTTTAAAGGCATTGGTCTGTTAGTAAAGGAAAATATATTCAGAGTTTTGATTTGCATGGCCTGTTGGCTTCTGTGAAGCATTCTCTCTGCACACAAATGCACTATCCTCTTTTTCTGTTTATGGCCTGATTACACCCATAAGAAAGGAATTGCTGCAGCACATTTATCAGCAGCATCATGTACCAGTGCTACTGAACTAAGTAGTGTGTGTGTGTGTGTGTGTGTGAAAACAGACTGAAATCACTGAGTTTATTATCCTATGATTCTGTATGAGCTGAGGTCTCAATAAAACAGGCATTCTATTCAGTGAATTGTTGACGTTTGTCCTTTTTCCCAATGGATTCATATAAATAATCTAAAATAGCTTTTCTCAGTTTGGGGAGAAATTTTTATTTTGTTAAAGATTTTTAAAAAAATAGTTATGGCAGCAATAGCCATTGCACTTAGATTTATATACCGCTTCATGGTGCTTTACAGCCCTCTCTTTGCGGTTTAGAGAGTCAGCATATTGCCCCCAACAATCATTTTACTGACCTCGGAAGGATGAAAGACTGAGTCAACCTTGAGCCAGTGAAAATCAAACTGCAGTTATCTTTTGATGTTACACAAATATTAACTTATCATATGGTCTAGATTAATAATAAGCTGTATAATATAAATAATGTAAAATAATAGCAATAAATGCCTGAAGGTGAAATTCACTTTTTTTAAAAAAGTGAGAAGTAAAAAAGTAAGCCATCTTTCTTTCTCTTGAAAAAAGGCCAGTTCAAAACAAAGCAGGAAACATACATCATAGCAATTCACATCACATTTTACTTGTAATTTTGGCCTTTCAATGTTGTACTGCAGTTCTTTTGGCTACTACAGTGCACAACAAAATTATTTTTTACTTCTTGATAAATTCCAATGTCCGGATATACAATTAAGTAGAATATACACATTTCTGACAAGTGATCAGTATAACGCCACTATCCTATCCCTTTGTCACAATTTTGTGACAAAAATAGAGTAACAGTAGAATAACACAATTTATATGAATTGATTTCTAGCTCTTAAATTTCATTTCTAGTAATAACTTGAAGTGAACATTCGAAGATACCAATATTCACAAAACAAAATGTTCTATTTGCTGCATTTTAAGATAAAAAGATTAGTTTAATAGTTTTTTTTAACAAAATACTACTGATTTATGTAATAGGATATGTAAGCTTGTTATTCCAAAGGTCACATACATAACTAATATCAATTTCATCTATTTTAACTTCTTAGCCCCAGTTAATTCTCCCAAGACTTTTAACAAATATAGAATTTCAGAGGCAGCAATGGTATCAGGATCAAAGAGACCAAATAACTAATACTTAAAATTCAATTAACAGTCTCAGAAGCACTCTTCCTGAGCTTTGAGATCTACTAAAGGTTTAAAAAAAGCTTTCAGCAGTTCAGAAGTGTTCAGGGTAATGTTATGAAACCCAATTTACTCCCCATCAAGATTTACTAGTTATTTATAAATTGGGGCTGTCTTAAAAATGTTCATAAGAAAACGTGTCTGTTCTGTGAAATGTTAATACTGTAGATATATTGTTTAGTGATTATAGAAATTTCTGACAGAACTGGCGGACATTGGATTTTAAGAAGGCTGATCTAGAGTATTTGCCATAAAAACACATAATGCAGAATTTAATTTATGCCATGGCTCAGCTCCAGCATCCATTGTCAAGAGCAGGGATGAAATCAGAAATATGTCAAATAAATATAGATGAAAGTGTTCCTGAATTAGAACAGAGGGCATTTTTCTCACTACTTCATAAATATATAGGACTTCTCATACATTCCCTCATACTGAGGAAAAACCTACTAGCTCAAATGGATATGCCCCTGTTTTTTTTAAGTTACCTTAGAAATTAAGTCACATGATCATAATCTCTTAGATCCTGTTTTCTTTTCCATATGTTGTACCTTACCAGATGTAAAATATGTTCTCAATAGACTGAGTAGAGAGGTTAAGCAAGTCTTATGCAATCAGAATCCATTATGCGTACAGTGCATTAAATAGGGCAATAAGCTTTTTATGAAGTCTATTTCCACACTTGAATCTGGGATTTAATGCATGGTTGCTTAGAGAGACTGAGGATTTCAGAGGTCAGCAGGGCTAATTGCAAGACTGAGAGCTGCTCGGGACAAGTGGGGCCAGAGGTTACCACATATGCTAATGGAAGTAAGCCAATCAACTGATGAACCAGTTGGAATCTCTCCTGCAGGGGTCAGACTTACAGTGAACAGGGACCTGCCTGTTGTATCATTCAGAAGGTGATCAGAAGGGTGAAGTTAGAAAGGAAGCCCCTTCTAGTCTGTATTCAGTAGATTGTGCAGCCTTTGGAGTGGTAGTATAGTACTGCGGCATTTTCTACAGCCCTAAATTGTGGAGAAAATACCACATAGTGTGATTTTGCTTAAAGCTAGTGTGTCTGAATATCAGGTTGTTAACAAATTTGTGTGGATGGCCATAGGTTAACGTAAGGAAATAGGGTACATATGTGAATCTAAGACCTACTTTAGAGCCCTACATTTGGAGAGCCTGAACTATCAAGTATATGTAACATATTAATTTTATATCTAGTGAATTATTGATTTAACAGACCGTCCATGTATGGCTTATCTCATAAGCATTTCTTGTGTAAAAACACCAGGTTGTGGTATACTTTATTTGATGTCATCCAGACTGGATTTCTTTTTGAAGAAATCTTTCCCTAAGGACAAATATGTTGGGCTACCTATTATGAATAGTCATATACTGAAAATTCAGCAGGAATTCTGATTTAGGATTACCTTGTTCAAAGTTGTGACCCGAGAGGCCTGCATTAGGGAATAGAATTGGCATATTATCACTTATTGTACAGTTTCAAGAATCATGTTTACTGTATGCTGTAGGCTATATAAACATGTAGCATTCCTTGCTTAAACCTGTTTCTATGCTAAGACAAAACACACTAAAGAGCAACTCTTGAACACCACTAGATCCATGATGTACTTTGTAGTAAAAGAAGCACCACTGAAGCTATTTTCACGAGCACAGAGTAAGTATATGTGGTTTATCAGGAAAGGGATTGACTTTTAAAAACATATGGGGGCACCCTGAGCTTGTCAGTTGGAAAGCTGAAAGCTTGAATGTGATACCCCAGGGCTGTACAACAGGGTGAGATCCTGTTACTTGCTAGCAGTTTGAAAGCATGCAAGTGTGAGTAGATAAATAGGTACACTTCAGTGGGAAGATAACAATGAAAAATGAATTTATTATTATCATATTTGTGAATGGCTGCTATCCAAGGCAGTTGCTAAATGAGGATTACCTGTACACGATTTTCAGTTACCAAATTTTCTGCAGAGCAATCTTATGAGGTTAAAAGAAAATGATTGGACCTAGTACATGCATCAGTCTACTGTATGCCTAACCCCATATTCTAACTGTGATAGTCATGCAATCTGTCACATAGCTCAAGAGAATATTGAGGTTAGCACTTCTTCGAAATAAATATAAAAACAGCAAGGATGGTGTCCTGAAAGCCAGATAGATCTTTGACATCCTTTTCAGTGAACTGCTTTAAAAATTCAGAATAACTCCCAGTAGAGAGACTGATAAAAAGATTGTTCTGTGATGTACTAAGTATAGACTCTTAGGTATATCCCAGTCACTTTTTCCCTCCAATTTCTTCTCTTTCCTTATTTTACTTGACAATCTTCAGCTGTCTTGTGAGAAGTGATGATGTTGTCATAGCAACCAACATGGCTGCAATCTTGTTATGCTGCTCCCATGCAAGACACAACCATAATCTAAAAATAATAATCCCTGCTCATTTCTGTGAAGAACTGATCTAGATTTTGTCACAGGGTATGAAAAGCAGATGTTTAGAAAGAGGTTTTTAAGTGTTCAGTTGAATATTAAAATTAGTAATTTTGGCTATACTTTAGAACACAGGTGTCAAACTCGATCACGTCACGTGACATATTGTGATGTATCATGACTTTTTTGCCTTTGTGGAGCCGGGGTGGGCGTGACCTGTGTGTGACGCATCCAGCCTGAGGGCTGCCAGTTTGACACCCCTGCTTTAGAATGTCAACTTCAACTTAAAACAAAGTGGCAAAATAATAATAAATATCCACCTGTACCATAAAACCCCAGACTTAACAATTGTTGATAAAAAAGACAAAAAAAATCTGGATAATGGATGTGGCAATACCTGGAGATAACAGAAGAGAAGAGAAAGGACTGGAAAAGTAACAAAATATAAAGACTTGCAAATAGAAATAGAACGACTGTGGTAAAAGAAAGCAAGGATAGTACCAATAGTAATAGGTGCCTTTAGTGCAATCCAAAAGATCTGGAACACCGCTTGAATACCATTGGCATTGACAAAATCACTATCAGTCAATTGAAAAAGGCAACTTTACTTGGAACAGCTTATATCCTTATGCCACCAAACAACCACATCTGCTATTCCAGATCCTTCAGAAGAATCCGATAGGTGGAAAAAATGAAAAATCCAGTCTAAGCATCTAGCTGATTGTGTGATGAGGCATCATCATCATCATCATCATCATCATCATCATCATCATCATCATCATCACCACCACCACCACCACCACCACCACCA
>JANHFL010001447.1:39812-53486 GCA_032468155.1 Oxyrhabdium leporinum
TGTGTTGAATATGGGTGTGGTTGCTCCAAAGGTTAACCAATGGTGAAAGTACGAACGGTGTTTGTAATTGCTTTTAGTTTTCCTTCTGCTTGCCGCCCCCCCCCCCCCCCCCTTAAATTATTATTTTTTTTAAAAGCATGCTTCTGATCCCGGTTAGAACAATCTGACTACACAGAAATGATCTCTTTGGAGACTTCAAGAGGAATTTTCCTGTCTGCTCTTCTCTTAGAAACTCATCACTGTTTAAATACAGCTAAATCTAAGCTGCTCATTCTTGCTTCCATTCCTTTTACAGTACAGGCTGCTTGTCTAAGAAAGTTCAGTAATCTCTTCTGTCCCATTTCTTTCCTTCTTTGGCTGTCCTGATTGCTTGGTGCCCTGGCACCTATTCCCTCTTTCCATTGTCTACACCTAAAGCTGTTCCTTCCATTCCAGACACAAATAAAAGCAGTAAGAGAGGAAATGGATCCCAACAAGTGCTTATCAACCGTGTAGTCCTGCCTGTCTCCTGGAGTATAATTGGAGACCAACCAGGAAGATAAAGGATTCCTCTATTATTGATATAAGTTTGGTTGCCAGCACTTAAGATAGATGCCAAGTTGCAGCCTATTTGGCATTTCAGATTCAGAAAACATATTTTTATTGCAATAAAAATACCATCTCCCCCCCCCCACCCTTCCTGACATCATTAAAAAAGATTTGGCTTGAAGCTTAGAGTAACTGGAATCTACCTTCCATTGTGACATCATCAGCAGAAAAATGAATTAGGACTCAAAGTGTCCTCTTTTGTTTTGTTTTGACAGAACCGAATCCAGAATTTCATATAAACATTTTAAGTTATTTAAGGATTTAAGTAAATTCTATCAAACAGAGCGATGCTTCTGAATAAAAATACAGATATATAGATTTGGGCTTGTGAGATATCTTTTTATTTCTCAAAGCCTATAGAATAAATAAATTACTTGCCTGCATTTTACACACGGAAGGGACTTCTTTGCAGAAGTAGTAGTCTTATCTTCTCTCTGACCAAGAAAAAGAAGCCTTTATCATCTGGCTCAATTACATGGCAAGAATTAATTGCATGTGCTCATCTGCTTGGAATTGCTGGTTTTTAGTCATGATCATAGTGAAGGTTAAGCGTAAGTTATACCCAGAGTTTTGCATAAGCAAATGTCTAGTGTGGGAGAATGGCTCAGATGACTGGCCTTTTCTGTGGTACCCTCTGCTCTTTGGAACTCTCTTCCCATGTAGGTACATATGGCCCATAGACTCCTAACCGTCCCGAGTCACTCAAGGGAGATGGGCGGTGGATAAATTAAATAACTAAATAAATAAAAATTCACTCAGTGTTATTCCTACAAGCCTTCAGCGCAAGTTGATTCATATAATGCCTTCACCTTTTGTACCTTAATTAGTTATTTCAATTTCATTTATTTTGCTCAGTATTTTTTTATTCTTTGTTTTGTTTTTACATTTTTGTTTCTGAGTTGTGTACTGCCCAAAAGTCTTTGGGATTGGAATAAATTACAATTGCCATTAAATAAATAAATGGATGAATAAATATGTATTAAACAAAAACTATTTCACCATCATATGAAATAATTGGTTGTCCCTTGATTAATAAAATCATAAATATTTGTATATCTTATAAAAATTGAACACATCAGGTAGTTGGACAGATTAAAATAAAGAAATAAAATAATTTGTCAGTTCTATGAATAAACTGGAAAATAAGCAGGATGTTATTACTACATTCCAATTCTTAATACCCCAATGACTTTCTAGTTGCTCACTCAGCCTGAAGCTCAGCAATTATAATCTTTTCTGCATCAAGAAGTTATTCAGTGGGATGTAGATGGAGTTTGATGTAGTGGTTAAGATACTATCCTAGAAATCGGGAAGCTGTGAGTTCTAGGCCTCCCTTAGACATGAAAGCCAGCTGGGTGAAAAATGCTATAAAGATTTAAACCAGGTCAAGAACTATGGAAATGATACTTTCACCTCAGAAAACAGGACAACAGATTCTGTTTCTTCTCAATTCTACACTGCCAGTCTGCACCTGGAAAGGTTTTAAGAACAGTCAGAATGTCCTGACCCTAAATAATAGGATCGGCTCATGCATGCTGAAAAAACAGAAGATACTCTTGTGTTGAGCTTCTCCTCAATGGGTATATTTACACATCCTTGGTCTATTCTTGGCTATAGTGCAGAGATGATTTGCCCTAATTTCTTCCATTTTTTAAAAAACTCTCCCAGTCTAGTTCAGGCATTTCTTAGTGATGTCCCATCTATGCACTAACCACATCCAACCCCACATATTTTTTTCTCTCAAGCAATGCTTGTGCTACTGAGATTACTCATCCCTTGACTCAAACATATATCCATTTGGACATTGAGTTTATTAACTACAAAACCAGTTTAGGTTTTTAGCTTTACTGTGCTATTTACAATGACTGCCTCAAAAAGACAATATTTTGGTGTGGTTTTTTTAGACATTAAAATCACAAAATAAATTTAAACACAAAGTATTTGCTGACTAATCCTAATTTGATAGCCTCCAACAGGTTTTCTCGTAGATATTTTAGTAACTTAAGTACAGGTAGTCCTCGATTTACAACAGTTCATTTAGTGACCCTTTGAAGTTACGTCAGCACTGAATAAAGTGACTTATAACCTTTTTCACTCTTACAACCATTGCAGCATCATGTGATCAAAATTCAGATACTTGGCAAATGGCTCAGATTTATGATGGTTGCAGGGTCCTGGGGTCATGTAATTACTTTTTGCAAACTTCTGACAAGCAAAGTCAATGGGGAAGACAGATTAACTCAACAACCATGTTACTAAGTTAACAACTGCAGAGATTCACTTAACAACTGTGGCAAGAAAGGTCATAAAATGGGGCAAAAACTCCCTTAGCAGATATCTCACTTAGCAACAGAAATTTTGGGCTCAAATGTGGTTGTACGTTGAGGACCCCTTTAATTTTGTTTTAAGAGAGCCCTTATTTTTTAAAAAATTAAAAATCTATTCACAAAAGTAGCCAAGGTTTGTTTTGCACCTTTTTTAGTTGGTTATATAAGTTGCAAGCAGCTCAGGAATGTGCTGCCAAGCAGGAGGTCTGTAACCTTCTGAGAATCTTTCAAAAGTCGTCTTCCACCTAGAACTAACCAGTGGTAGGCTGTCTTGGGTTGTTGGGGGTCATTTTGAACTCAGACTGCTTTGGGGTCTCTGAGGGAGTTGCATTTCAGTGGAAGAGTTTGTCTTCATGCTTCAGAATTTAAATGTCACGTTCTGAAATAAAAGAAGATCAGGTTTAGTTTCAGGCTGAACTTTTAGCTGAAGCTCATATCTCACTTTGCCCTGTAATACATTCTTGAAAGTGAAAGCAACTATCGTTGTAAAAAGGGGCTTGGCCTCTATTATCTTCATATTGTCCTTTGCTTGAAAGATAGGGAACATGCCCCTAAACTGTTAATTGCTGTGGATTTTGAACATCCGTTTTTCATTTTTTATTTTAGAAGAGAATAACATCAAGAGCGTGTGACTTTTCAAAAATGGTCTTGTCAATACAGCGTGGACCAGAGCTCCAAGATCTTGGGCTGTGTTTGCATTTGTCAGCGTATGCATACTTTATCCTTTTAGCTCTCCTCGGGCTACCAGTCAAATCCTTTTTCCTCCTGAAACATCTGGATCCCCATGTAAACCAACATTGTTTACTTGGAGCCATGGGATAATTTTTGGAGTGGGAAAATTTTTGGAGCATGCGTAGCTGCATCTTTGCTTCGAGGCAGGAGGAAAGGCTGCTAAACAAAATGTGAAGTTTAGCCAATTGCAGATTACAAATTAAATGTAATTTTATTTTGTAAGCTCTACAAATTATTATTTATGTTTGGAAGTTTTCTTCTCAACCATCCTAGAGAGACAGACGGATATTTGTTGTAAAGCAATTTGGAAACAAGAGAGCCCTTGTGGTATTTGCAGCAGTGGTATTTACTGGAACCACAGTAAGGTTCTTCTGGGGAGTGGTGAGACAGGTTCGTTGGCACTGACAGTGCCACCGATGTTTAAGCACTCCTTGTTAAAGCCAAATGGCCATTCCTATTCTCTCCCTCTGTTCCTGAACTTTTAGAAACAACTACTCTGCCAATTCTTCATCTGGATATTGTCTTGTCATTTTTATCGGTCATATGTATATAACAGAGCTGAAGAGAATAACAGAGTTGGAAGGGAGCTTGGCAGTCTTCTAGTCAAATCCGCTGCTCAGGCAGAAAACTCTATACCATATCAGATATATCGTTGTCCAATCTCTTCTTAAAAACCTTAGTGTTGGAGCACCAACTACTTCTGGAGGCAAGCCATTTCACACATTAATTGTTCTAACTGTCAGGAAATTTCTCCTTAATTCCAGGTTGCTTTTCTCCTTGATTAGTTTCCATCTGTTGCTCCTTGTCCTACCCCTCAGGTGCTTTGGAGAATAGTTTGACTCCCTCTTCTTTGTGGCAGCCCCTGAGATACTGGAACACTGCTATCATGTCACCCCTAGTCCTTTTCATTAAACTAGACATACCCAATTCCAGCAGCCATTCTTCTTATACTGTATTTTAGCTTCCAGTCCCCTAATGGTCTTTGTTGCTTTCAAAGCTCACTGCTTTGTTACGTATCTGTCAGAGTCTTTTTTTTTTTAATCCATTCCCAAATGAATGTGAAATTGTGAAATTGTCTTTTCTCCTATATTCATGTTGGTGATTCAGATTTCATATATGTTTTTTGTTCTGGTGAATATTAATCTAACATTAATCTTTTTTACCTGTCTTAATTTCTTTGCCTTAATTTATTTACCTGTCCCTGTTTTAACCTGCACTCAATTCTCAGAAAGCTTATATTGCAACATGGATTTAATATGACTTGCATTTTAATGATAACTATAGGAATCTTTCCACATTTTTAAAAAAAAATGAAAATATGGAAACAATTCTCCATTCCACTCACTAAAAATCAGTTAGTTTAAAAATGTGAAGGGGTTAATATTTTTAATTGAATATTTTGAACAACCCTGTCTGCTTAACTATGTTGCATATTAACACTGGAAATTTATATGCATGTCGTTGAAGAGTTCACTCTGTAAGTCTTGTTTTCACATGCATGCTCTTGTTATCAGCTGTAATATAATAAAAACAAACATTCTCTTATGTCTATTATGTGCTCATAAACCCATATTGTGGGAGGACACCCATAATTAGTTACATGCCAACTTGCTATTGACTATTTTTGAAATAAATGTTTTTGCAAACAACTTTCTTTGCAATCTTAGACAGTTTTATACTAACATGCCAGTGGTCAAGATGCTAAACTTTAATATTAAGCTTTGTAAGGGTGTAGCGAGGTCAATGAAGTATGTTTATAGAAGGCAGAAGGGTAACAACTGAAAGTTTCTTTTTTGCTGTACTTCTGTGCAATTTGTGCTTGTTATCCAAAGTATTAAAGCCATGGCATTGGAGCCTTTCCAGAAAACAAGGAATTGATATTGAAAGGATAAACTCAGTGAGACACAGATTAAGACCTGTATTTATAATTACACTGAATTAATATAATAATTAATATCTTACGGTTACATGTTATACAAACAAATAATTAGGAAGCACTCTATAAACTTTCATTGTCTTACAGCATCACCCTGAAATTATTCTTTCAGAGTATGGTGACTGTTCACAATATCATGTTGAGAGAAGTATTTGTGGCACAGAAATAGATGCATAAGATGGAGTTTTGTTATGAAATGAAATGCTGTGTGAGTCTGTAGCTTACATCCAGAAATTTCTTAAGTGGAAAATGGGTGTATACTGTATATGCAGGAAAATATCTGTGAACTTTATTTCTAGATAAGAGAACAGGTGCCCAAACGTTGAGATGTGAATCATATACATATATGCTTTTTAATCATGTGGGATAGTGGAAAAAACTATCCTTGTGCCCAGTAGAGCTGATTTTGTGGTTGGTTTCTTATGCAATGCCCATTCGTTTGTTACCTTTTTAAAATTTAATTCTAATTGCAAACAATTATTAGGGATTTCTAGAGTGATTGAAGTTAAGCTGGTATTATTCAGAAAACCAACTTTTCCTGCCTTTGTTACTTCTTTTTTCCTTTTCTTCTCTGTTCCCTTTTATTTAGTCTACGTGAATCCAAATAGGAGAGCTAACTATATCTGTCTTTGACTTGTTGTTTGGCTGGCTTCCATGTCATGAGATAACAGAATTTAGAACAAAGATACCACTGCGGGATAGCAATTTTGCTTACACACAGCCAATTAGAATCCAGGTTTCCTTAGCCTGTAGTCTAGCAGGTGTCCTAAGCTGAACCAATGTGCTGGAAGTGTTGGCACTATGAGGCAGTATATGCCTGGAGTTCCCATCCTCTGGCCCTGCTCAATTGGATTCCATGCCAAATGCTAAAAAGTATTTGGGCTAAACATTCAACTGAGTCTTGTTTAAGAGTTAAACATATTATTTGGTGGTGGTGGAACAGCTTGGCCAAGTATTGGAAAAAAAATATAATAGATTTGGAGGGAGATGTTTACTACTGTATTTTATTTTTTTTAAAAACCAACATACAGATCTATTTGGCTGTGGTAAAAGAGTCCAAGCAAAGAGTCCAAGTAGTTCTTGAAATTGTACATTTATGGTTGGTTTCCCAGGGCAGTGCATGCCTAAATGTAGATTTGGAATGTCTGTCTGTGTGTGTGTGTGTGTGTGTGTGTGTGTGTGTTCTTGTACTATATGTGGGCAAAGTATTGAACAGAACAGGATAACAGTTGGAAGGAATCTTGGAGGTCTTCTAGTCCAACGCCCTGCTCAAACAGGAAACTCTATAACATTTCAGACAAATGGTTGTCCAATCTCTTCTTAAAAACCTTCAGTGTTGGAGCACCCACAACTTCTGGAGGCAAGCCGTCCCACTGATTAATTGTTCTAACTGTTGGGAAATCTCTTCTTAATTGTAGATTGGTCTTCTCCTTGATTAGTTTCCATCCATTGTTTCTTGTCTTGCCTTCTGATGCTTTGAAAAATAGGTTAACCCCCTTTTCTTTGAGGAAATCTCTCAGATATAGGAACATTGCTATCATTGCACCCTTAGTCCTTCTTTTCACTAAACTAGATATGCTCAATTCCCGCAACCATTCTTCGTATGTTTTAGCTTCTAGTCCCCTAATCTTAGTTGCTGTTCTCTGCAATCTTTCTAGTACATCTTTTTTATATTGTGGTGACCAAAACTGGATGCATATTTCAATGATGATCTTACAAAGGCAGTATAAAGTGGTATTAACAGGTGATCTTGATTCTATCCCTCTGTTAACACAATCTAGAACTGCATTGGCTTTTTCGGCAGCTGCAGCACACTGCTGGCTCATATTTAAATGATCGTCCATGAGGACTCCAAGATCCCCATTGATTTGGCTGCATTGAAATCTTACCGGAGAGAAAAACTGCGGTGCAGATTGTATCTCCAATTAAGGTGATAGCATGTGCCACAAAGTGCAAACACACTGATAAAAGAATTGGAGACTCAGCAATCCATATAGAATGAACAGTCCATCCCCAGTGTGCAACTTTTGATCTAATAATGCCACCTATGGATTTTGTATTTAAAATTATTGGCAGGAATCAGACGTGCATTTGTTTGTTGACTATTATAACTCATACAAAATTTTGCCAGTCTAGTGTTACTGCACATACTACTGTAGTTGGCAAATCTGGGAGTCATTACCCAGTTCTTGTGGATATACCACCTTGGTATATTTTAAAGAATGTTCAAACTTTTCCATTTTTTTCTTGTGCTTTATATATTGGTGAGAAACAAATTGGGCCCTTTAAATATTTGCACTATACCTCCTATAATGCATAGACATAGACCATGTTATGCATCTTTGGGTTTACTTACTCTTTGTTTCTTTGGGTTTACTTACGCCTTTGTTTCATTGTTTCTGAAAATATTTATAGCTCATCCCGCTTCTAAAGGACTCTAGGCAAAGTTCATGATGATTGTGCTCCAAAATATATAGAATGCATCAGTTAACATACTTTAAAGTTATGGTTAGGAAGGTAAGGAGCCCTGTGGATTTACTCTGCTAGTCATTGCTCATCTCCATTTCAAGGCCATTGAGCCGGTGCTATCCGAAGACATTTCTGCAGTCATGTGGCCAGCAGGATGTCACAGAGCTCTGTTACTTTCCTACCAAAGTATGGTACCTATATATCTACATGCATTTGCATGCTTTCGAACTGTTAGTCTTTTTCTTAGTATAGTAGTTACAACTCTTTATCCTTAAGAGCTTGGACTCCAATGGCCAGTGAGATGAGTAAAATGGAAATCATTCATAGGCCTATAATTTGACTTTTAATGTGAGAAAGGAACCTGATTTTTATAAATACATTTTAGTACCTTAAATTCCAGCTCAGTTTACTGTTGACACAATATTCTGTTTTAAAGTCTCCATATTTAATCACTCAGAATAAGCACTATTCAAAAGTTTTTTAATTACTTTTTAAATTACTAATTAATTGCGTATTTTAATTACTAATGCAGATTATAATTCCTGCCTCTTTCCAATTTATTAAAAATTATGATTGATCACACAAAAAATGATCACTCATCCATGTTAAGTACATTTGAATGTTTGCATCAAATGAAAATTACGTTATAGAATTTACTGCACTTTGAGTCATTTAATCTAAAAAGGCAGTTTCATACATGATTCTTTGGTATTAAGCTGCAATGAACTCAGTTGCAATGAAATCAGACAGCCAGATAAACATGCATAGGACAGTTCTGAATATATATATATATACCACAACTGTATGCTTTTTTTCTGTTGAAAATCTCTTACAATCCATCGTGATATCTAAAGCAGGGACGTCAAATTTGCGTTGTGGCATCATGTGGCGTATTGGGATTTTTTCCACCTTCGCTAAACTGGGTGGGGGCGGGGCCAGCATGTGATGCATTCAGCCCCCGGGGCATGAGTTTGACACTCCTGTTTTACAGGAAGCTCTGAATATGTCTGTATTACAATGACTGCCGTTTTTTAAAGTCAAATATCCCTCAAAAACTCACCCGGATGCCTCAATCAGCTTCAAAAGGTTGTCCTATTCATTGAATGAAGAACTCTAGAAGTTATTTTAGATGGTCTGTAATGTTTAAATTATGGCTTTTAAATGGGGTTCCAAATTTTGTATGATGAGAACTCTGCTTAAGGGGTTCAGATCCGACTCATTACTACATGTGGCTCTATTGAATTTCTACAAGCGTCCTTGTCAGTCTTTTACTTTTGTAAATGTGTAGCTTAATTTACCCCTTGCTTCTAAGCTGCTGTTTTAAAGTATAGTACATTACTTTTGATACCTTCTCTCCATATTGCCATAATTGTTCAGCAACACTAGTACATACATGCATTTGGTGATTTCCCTGAATGAAAAGAAACAGCCAAGTTCCTGGTAATTGTGAAATTCATTGTAATATTTAATCTGTAGATCTATATCCTTGGGTTCAACAGCCTTGCGTGCTGGCAAAATCTCCTAAGAAATACATTAAGTATAATAAAGTTCTATAATCCCAAGATGCAGGAGAGGTTGGTTGCTTGCTCAATATAAAAGGTGCCACCTCCAACAAATATCAACCAGATATGCATCAAAGTAACTATAGAAACTTTGTCATGCTCTTTATTTCTGGGTAAACTTTGGAAGGGAGTGTTTTATGATGATTGTGTCTATAGTGAAAGATTCTTTATTTCTGTGACTGGAAATTTAATTGTGGAACAGTTGAAGATGCTGAAGAACCTAAATTTCCCCATCAAGGAGTAATATCTTCTTATGAAATACTACAACAATGTTAGTGAAGCAAAGAACAGTATGATTATAGAATCTACACATTTGAAATAAATAAATTCAGAATCCTGTCAATATGTATACTGTATAAGTCATTTTGAAATAGAGGTCTCACCTGTATGAACTCTTCAGATTCTAGGCCATAACATTTCTAGGTATTCTTAGTTATTTTCTCATTATTGTCTAGTTCTCATTACAGCACAGAAAACCCACAGTTTCCAATTAATTTTGCCTTGCACCTTAATTAATATGACATACTATATCCCTTGTGCTGCTCATTTTGTTATAGAATTTGCAATATTTAATAATGCACTTTTTTCTTCTCTTTTCACTTGCTTTTCTTTAAATCCCTTTTCTGTCTTTTAGCGTGTATCTGGTTCAGCGCTCTGGATTAGCAATAAATTGTAATTGCAAGCTAATGTTTACCTTCTCTTTTTTTGTAGCTAAGGCAAATGTATCCACTTAGTGAACACTAAATAAAGAGCTCAGTAGGAATGTAGTAGCAGAGAAAAGGAGGAGAATGAATAGCAGTATAGATGCCTGGAGATTCAAAGGAATGGGAAGAAGAAAAAATTGGAAGCCATCAAGATAAATAGTAATCTGGTAAAAGAATAGAAGTAGGAAAACATTCAGAATAGGTATTTGCGTAATACTGTGTGGTAAGCTCAGAATGTAGCTCCCATCTCTGTCATATTATGTAAAATTCTTCCTTGTTTTCTATGTTGCATGTGAAGGCATGGAATGATGGAGGGAATTTTCTGACTTGATAATTTCTTCTGTATTGCCTCAAGGAGTCAATTACCAGTAATATTCATTGCTCTAATAAAAGTATTACTTAGAAGTACAAATGGGAAGCTGTGTTTTTTTTTGGCCTTTCCTATGTAGTACGTAAAAATATTTTTTAAGGGATTTTATATTAGGACTCATATCATAGTAATGAACAATAGTTATAATATGTACATATATGTGTGTAAATCCTTGGTCCACTGCTTCTCAGGTTTGGTAAGTATTTATGTAACAGACTCTGCATAAGTTTTCAAATGTTTCTTAAGATTTACTCATGACAAGATTCAGGAATTCTAACCTGCTATTGTATTTGTGGTTTAGGTTTCTGGAGCTGTCTGTTTACCGAAAACAGTTCTCAAACAATGGAAGCTCTGTAATTTACAAAGGCAAGCTTTTGGTATTTCCTCAAAACCAATGGTTTAACTATTTTTGCACCACAATCTCTGTATACTTTGTGTTGCCACCCATAACTGTAAAATTCATATACCGTGTTTCTCAGAAAACAAGACTGGGTCTTCTTTTCTTTTACCCCCTGAAAAAACGGCTAGGTCTTCTTTTCTAGGGGTGCCCTAATTTTCCCCCTACTCATGCCAAGCCTTCACCTCCCCCCTAGGACAGCCACATCCCTTCACTAACCTGCTTTCCAGGTCCATTCTCCGCTGCACGTGCAAGACGTCTGTGGGACTATGGTGAAAAAAAAACCAAAAACACTATAGTTCAGACTTTCCAACTTCTCATGGAAAAAAAAAAGATCTCGTGAAGTTGGAAGGTGAAAAAAATACGAGATCTTTTTTTTTTCCATGAGAAGTTGGAAAGTCTGAACTACGGTGGGGGTTTTTTTTTACCATAGTCCCACAGACTTCTTGCATGCGCAGCAGAGAACGGACCTGGAAAGCAGGTTAATGAAGGGATGTGGCTGCCCTGGGTTGGGTGGGTGAGGGCTTGGCATGGGTGGCTTGGCTGAAGGGTCTTTTGGTAAGCTGATGCGGGACTCATGGGGCAGCTCCGCACCCCTTGCCTTGCTTCATCCTCCACCCTTCCACCACCTCGCTTCGTTCTTCTTTGCAGCATGCAGCCTCTCATGGTAACGAGAATTGCAGGCACAATTGCTTCCAACAATCTTCCAGAATTGCCTGCAATTCTTGTTACTGTGAGAGGCTGCACATTGCTTCTGGGCGGGGGAGTCTCGGTCCCCTTACCCAGTTACTTTTTGCTGTTTCTTTCTTTCTCTTTCTCTCTCTCTCTCTCTCTCTGCTGCACCACCTGCAGCAACGGAAGGGGGGAGGTAGAGGCAATCCAGCTGCCTGGCTCATGGGAGGCTTCCTGGAAGCTTGCGCAGCAGCACCAGCAACAGGCAGAGGCAGGGATTAGGCAGGGGATCCAACGCTCTGTGCTAGTGTTACTTTGGCGCGGCCGCAGAGAAGCCGAGAGACAATGGGACGGAGTGGACAGCGCATTCGGATCGCCTCCCCCATGTCTCTGCTTCAGCGCAGAATGACTTTTGTCCACCTCTTTCTGGGGCGGCGCTTCTGCCTGTGGGGCCACTTCCCGAAGCCTGCAGCTCGGCAGCCGGCCGTTTTGCTTTTTCCCTCTTTTTCCTCATGGTGGCACCAGCAGCAGGTGGAGGCAGAGGCATGGGGGAGGCAGAGGCGATCCCAACACACCGGCCCCTTCATCCCACTGTCTCTTGGCTAGCCTGCGGCTGCACCAAAGAAGCACCAGCACGGGGTGTCTGGATTGCCTGCCTCTCCTGTGCCGGTGCTGGTGCCACCATGCAATCCTCCTGCAAGTCTCCCAAAAAGAAGGAAAAAGCAAAGCAGCTGGTCGCAGAGCTGCCGGCTTCGTGCCCCTCCCCCGTGCCCACACCACCAATTGTGCTGGCCGCGCCCATCTCCCCTGGGCTTATTTTCGGGGTAGGGGCAATATTAGCCCCCCCCCCAAATTACGGTTGGGCTTATTATTGGGGTGGGTCATGTTTTCTGAGAAACACGGTAAATCTAAGTGCTAGTGCTGTGAGTTGCCTACTCTTAGATTTTTCAGTGAAGACCAAGGAATGTAAAGTTTATTTTATTCACGCACACACCTTCCATAAATTAACAGAGTTAGAAGCAGTGATCATTGTCTTCCTGGGGCCTCATTCAGTTTAACGCGAATAACTTTTTGTGATTTTATATGCAGTTTTATACAATTCCTTTCTGCAGAACTCAGTGTTCTTAAGAGCTAATCTGCTTTTTTTGTGCGTATTTTGGCATGGAACATTAATCCTTCTACATCTGATTAGTTATGCTGTCGCAATCCTCCTCTTAAATTCCTAATTTTAGCTGGCTAGGGAATTAGGTCAATTTAAGCTATTGGAAAGGCTTTTTTCTTGGTGGACCCTGATGCTAAGTTGTTACAGTGCTTTTCTTGTTTTCAAGTTATCACAGTGATCCTGCAACTGGATTTAATTTCTTCTGTAAGAAGAGATAAATTGCAGTGCAATCATCTGTTTGGAATTAGAAATGAGGCAGAAAAAAGCAAAGCTGTATAGTGATCCCGATATGAAATATTTGTGTTCAGCTATGCGTATACTGTATGCTTCTTTAGGCAGACTGCAGAGGAATCAGATATGATATTTGACCCACCGTACAGCTGAAAATCTTAGCTTTTCTTTTAACTGGCTGAAACAACTTTTATTTATTTTCCCTTGTTGCAACATTCTACTGGAAAACACATGACAAATACCTGCTGAATTCCTAGTTGTCAAAAATAATAAAATCGCTTACTTATTTAATCAATTTATATACTGTATCTTATACCAATAAATAACTTTGGAGTTTCAGTGCTGTGCTCAGTGCTTTATGTCTCCATATTGCAAACCAACTTTTCCTAAGTATTCACTAAATAGTACTGATGTGGAAGAAAGCATCCAGATTAAGAGGAAATATTGGCGAGCAGTAGGCTGACTCTGTAAACTACTTAGAGAGGGCTGTAAGGCAGTATGGAGCTGTATATAGCAGTAGCATT
>JANHFL010001447.1:66289-85868 GCA_032468155.1 Oxyrhabdium leporinum
CATCGCCAATCAGGTCACTCCTCCACTGTTCCGAGACAAAAACTAAATCAAGCATGTGTCCTCCGATGTGAGTGGGATCATGAGGGGGGTGCTGCAGTTGTTGCTTCCAGAGTATGTCATAAGTAACTTTTTTGTAGTCAGTTGTAATTTCAAGTGATTGTTAAGTGATCAGTCATAAATTGAGGACTATCTGTATGCAAACGTGATGACTAGGACCATATTCTTATGAAAGCTTTTATCCAATTATATTTTTTCTCAAAATGATTAGAAACTTTTTCCTCCCGTTGTTTTGCATTCCATCCTCATCCTTCAAAATGATGAGTAAAAAGGAAGGAAATCATAGCTGACAAGAGGGAAATGTGGTAGGTATGCGGAGGTCACATACTCCTAATCAACAGAGAGTTCTCTTAACTGTTAATAGCTATTCAAGTGCCTGTGTGTATGTGTATCTCCTATTTGTTTTTCTTCAAAAGTAAAAAACTGCTCAAAAAGTATGCAAATATTAAAAAACAAGGATAGCAGGAACTGATATTTAAAAGACAACTGTCAACTTTTGAGCTGAAACGTACCATCATATCTTATCAGGTCATACCGTATCTCATTTGTTTCAGGATTTTTACCCTTAGGCCTGTGGTAATTCAGTTCTGTTCTAATTCACATTCCTCTCATATTTATTCTGGAGTTGTGAATGATTAACCTTCAGTATGGTGTATCTCCTCAGAAAATACTATGAAGAAAGGCAATAAATGTTGGAAAGACAAATGGTTGTGAGGAATAGGGTAGACTATATGAATGTTTGCTTAAATCCAGTTAGATTTTCTTACTTTCTCATTTTTATTACCCCAGCTTCTTCTAGATATTGGTACTGAAGGAATATCAGGTCAGGGTTTATAATTGTAAAAACATTTTTATTTCTTTCTGTAGCCTTGATACCTAACTAAATCTCTAAATCAACGTGTTATTTATCATGAAATTCAGTTTTTCCTTATCCACTTTCAGAAACAGTTGTATCTTTATATGTTGTCAGTGCTTATAATTCAAATAGTATATTGTGGAAAGAGTATTAGAATAATCCAGTTAAAGGCATTGGTTTTATGTACGTTACACATCGTACACTGATGGGAAAAGAATAGAAAATATTTTGGCCTACCGGGAATAATGCCTACTCTGTGCTCTGTGCTCCTGGGCATGTTTCCCTAAATCTTGTGATAACTGAGTTGAAATAATAAGTGCCATGATCGGGAATGTGTTTGGTCATGTAAAAAAATCTGCAGAGATTTTCCACTGGGATGGAGTAAAATATGTTGCAGCATGTTAAGTAATTGAAGGAAAGAGAACTATGAACTCCTTGATAGCAGTATTAGAAGTAGGATTGTGCAGTGTTTCATGTTTGAATTGGAATATGTGAGATATAAATACTATATCAAAGATATAAGTATGATGCTTTAGAAGTTATAGAGCTGCCAATGTAAAATCTGCTTACAGTTCATTTTTAAAAAATATAATCTTATTGAAGAAATGTTTAACCAGATAAATACAATTCAAATATTGCAAAAGAAACAAGGAAATTAAGGAAGAATAATGAATAACTAACAAAGAAAATAGAAAAAAAATATATGCTGTAAACCGCGTAGAGTCACTTCATGGGAAGATGGGCAGCATATACATTTAAAAATAAATAAAATTACATGTTAGTTACTTGTATATACAGTAGTTCAACTTCAAATTCTGTCATCATCTTCTCAATTCCAAATGTTCTGTTATCTACCATAAATCTTTCTCTTAACTGTTCATATGAAAACTACTGAACACAAAATCCCTCTGCAGCCAATTGCTCTTTTGATTTCATCTTATATTCTCCATGTTTCAGCTTTAACAACTCCTGAGTTTTCTTTTCCTATTGTTTCTTTCCAGTAAAAGGCTTCTTGTGCTGAGACTCATAAAAGCATTTTTGGGTACAGACTGGGTTTATATTTGTTCCATGTTCTCAATATGGCACATCTAATATAATGATTCTTAAAATCTACATTAATATTATCGTACCATAGAATTTTAGATCATGGACAACTAACTCACAAATTCTCTTATTTCTTAACAAAATCTATTTTAGTAATTAAATTGAATTATGCAAAATCAGAATTTTGAAATTGCAAATAAGCCAGAAAAATGGTTGGCTTATAAATGGTAGAAAAAAAAGAAGAAGAGAAAATCATGATATTGATATTGATATCGAGATATAATTATTTTAAGTTTCATACAGGAATCATATTGTGTACCTCCTTCCTTGCTAAAAGTGTTTGAAGGACAATTTGTTGGCCAAATGAGGTTAAAAGAGTTTTACCATTTCTCCCAAAGATAGGTGAGAAATTTCAAAACTAGGTGGCTCATATCCATTTGATAATTTCAGTGTTCAGTGTCTCATGTGTTATAATGAGTGCCCACGGGATAATCATAGTTCTGCATTACATAGGTAGGTTATTATAACCAATTATTAAAGTAATTTATGAAAGGAGTTTTTCCATTCTCATATTAAAGATGGAATGAGATTTCTTAAATATATTTCAGTTGGGGAAAAACCAATAGTTACCAGAAATTTAATATAGGGATTAGAGGACAATTTCTCTGAAAATATGCTTTAAAAGAGTAAGAAAATCTACAGGAATAAAAGAATATGAGAAAAATAGAGTAAGTATTAATGAAAAGATTGGGGGATCACAAGTATTTTGGAGAACTTTATCTGACCTACAAAATATTCAGTTCTAGAATGTAGAGCCTATGCAATTTTTAATGTATTGACTATTAGGCCTATTATGAATAGAGATAGCTAGCACCAGAATCTCTCTATGCTCTAGTGAGTAAAGTAGAGCATTAGAACTTGGATTACCTCAATATTTTTCTACAGATATGATACTAAGAACAATTACAGTCTCTCATTAGTGCTGAGACCAAAATTAAGTGACTCACACAAATGTGTGCTTTGCAAATATATAAATGTTCTCTAGAGAGACATTAACATGGTTATTGTAAGGTCTAGTCCGTTATTCATAATGTGTAAATAAACTGTTCCCTTATGGTTAGAGAAATTCTCTTATAATGTATGGTTTAAAATAAACAATAAGCATTATATTCCATTGATAATTGTTGTGGTGGTATCCCCATTACAAGTTTATAATTTTTTTTTAATAATATCCAACAATTGTGATTCCATTGATGAAAACTTGCTCTACTCTCCATATTGTCTGATGTTTTCATGCATGTGTGAGAGTATTTCCTGAGAAGAACAGATGCAATGAAACTGGAAGCTTTTTAAATATTTTTTGGGCTTTGTAATGTGGAGCTTAGAGTAATATATTCTGCAGTTCTTTGCTCCCACAATGGTAGTTGTTCACATATGATAACCAAGAACGACAAGTTTTCTATTGTGATAGTTTATGTTCATTTCATTGGTTAGCGTGTTCAGTGTATGATAAGATTGGGAATAATATTCATAAACTATATGGGATTTTGTGTGCTCTTGTTGTGTTGTATTAAGAGAAATTAATTTGGAGACAATTTTGTTTTCACTTGTTTGCCATTAATGGACAGGATGCATATATTATAAGGCAGGATGCATATGGGGTTTTTTTTGCTGAAGGGGTCCAAGATTGCACTAGCTACCTTGGATATATTGAGTTGCTGAGCTTGAATTATTTATGTTAAAAAAAACATGCCCTTCTTTAAATATACCTGCTTATTAAAGAAATAATTAGAATAAGAAGCTTTTTTTCTGGAATAGTAAGCTTTGATATGAAGATAGTTTTTAGTGGGGGGGGGGATTTTCAGAAGCAATACTTCACAGTTGGAAGCTGCACATTCAACTCAATAAATTATTTGCCTCAGTGACGAACATTTGAATTAGCTCTAAAAAGAGAACTTAATTAAAGCAAGGTTAGGGAGAGTCCACAGATGCCGTAAAAGGGTTGTATTGTACTCAGTGGAGCAGCAAACTGTAGCCTGTTGATCTGATAAGAAACTGGTGTCAACCACTTCTGTAATACCGAAAGAATGTTAGACTCTCAATATATACCAGATCAATCTTTGCCCCCTTTACCCTTAATTTTCTGCCTTCTTTCATCCATGTAATGGAAGGAAGGAGGGGGAGGCTTTTTTGTAGAGAGAAAGGTTAATATACTGGAAGAAAGGAAAACACTGTTCAAGATGCCTGAGATGTTGGCTGTTTTAAATTTGTTAGGAATCCTTGCCATTTATAACAATGTGTTGCTTGGCAATGTAGATATTTCAAGACATGTACCTGTATTATTGAGTCTCAGCTACAGTAGCTGCCTTCATCATGGATTGCAAGGATACTTGACATTATATGCATACAAAAGTGCTTTGACGCCTGTCTAAAGTTACTGTTAATGTGCAAGACAGAGGATACTAATAGCTTACTTGTCCATTCTTAACAATGTTGAACTTTGCAGTCACCTTAATTGTCCTTTGGGATTACTAGGACGGTATTTTTTTTTCCTTTTCTGTCCTAGACTTAGTCACATTTACTCTATGTGAAAAGAATTGCTCAATTCTGAAAGACTTGGGAATTTCTGCCAAGTTTTTTAAAGTTAGCTTCAGGCATCTGGAGTGCATTTACAGGCATATTTTTTTTTCTTATTATATGTTTAGATCTGCAAACACTGAGCAACACTGAGTTTTAGCTATTGTGCAAAAATTGAGAGATTTGACTTCTCAGGCGACAGCTGAAGCTTCAGTTAGGAGTGGTTGGATTTGTATAGAGCTGCCCCGTGTGGTGAGTCAATGAACTGCATATTTCTGTCTCTGGAAAGGCAATTTAGGACACTCAATCCTGAGGAGACGTTGTCAAAAAAAATTTGGAAGCTTCTATTAGGAGCAGTGCCTTTTCATTTCACTTTGTAGAATGCCTTCCCATAGTTAGAAGGCATTTGGTATCAACGGCATAATCAGCCGAATACAGTCTGTTGCTTGAGCTGAAGGAGAAAAATTCCCCTCTGCTATAGCTCCAGAAACCAGACTGGCACCTGATTCTTATTTCAGCACCAATGGTGAAACTCGGGGCAGCAGATTAGCACAGAATTGCAGACAGGTTGTTCAAGAAAGAAAGAAAAAAGGTAGACTGCCAAGATTATTGTCCTTCAAATGACACCACTGTAGTATTTGGCACTGAGACAAGCACCTCAGTTTGGCTAATGATAGAACTAGCGTCATTCAATTTATTTCGGCTACTATGTTTTTTTTCCCCCTTACTTTTTTAAAAATTTAATGATTATTGCTGTTTTAGTGATGTTTTGTTTCATACTTATCTTCAGCTGCTGTAAACTTGGTGGATTTTCTATCTTTATTTACTTTATTTGCAATTTTGCATCATCTTTTTAAAGTATATTTTATTATTTTATGGAATAATTGAACTGTGATTCATAAAAAAAAAAAGAACATTGATGATGATAATTTATTCCCCTCACTTCATTCCATTCTGTCTGTGGCACATCATTATATATATTTTTTATTGTTATGAGCTGCCCAAAATCAGGTGGCATACAATTTAATAAATTAATATTATCATCATATATTGTCATCATTATCCAATACATCTAAAATGTATTTTGACAAAACAATTTCTGATTTAGTTAAAAAACAAAGCTAGATGTGTATGCTGCATAAACATTTCATTCCATTTAATATATTATAATTTTCTATAGTTGGAGGGCTACCCTTCCATATTTACAAATCTGGAATTGCCAATCACAAGTTTTTTAATTAGGTGCCTAGATAGCCAAATTTATTCCACGACATTTTTAGAAATGCTATACAATTTATATATGCATAGACATACACATGTACATTTGAAGTTGAGAAGATGCTTCAGAGCATGAGGGAGCACAAATATAGAATGAGTGTGCAGCTAATTAAAGCAGGTGTATTCTTTTCCAGAATTGTGCGACTGACCTCTACAGTTGCTTTACAGTCCCCGGAAAGGATACGTTTGGTTTAAGGAGCTGAAGACAAATGCTATGTGTATAATCTAAAGCACTTTTTTGACTTTGAATCTAAAATACTATACTACCTTAAATATACATTCACGCATAGAGATTTTCTGTAACCTCTTTTCACCTTTTTATTGCCATTATGGTTTGTAGCATAGACTGCAATGCCCCACTGATTTAAAGGGTCATTAAAAGTTCATAGATGGTTAGATGATTAGTTCATTGTGAGCTTAATGAAGCCAGTGCAGGTTCATTGTGGATGTGCAATACAATTATGAGTTGCAAATATTTCATTATTTTTTTCAGATCAGTTTTGTGATCACCTGTGTTTGTGTTTTGACTATCCTGTCTAAATCCAGTTAAAATCAGTATGTGTGGGACTTACATTTGTCACAGTTTAATTCTATCCATAGCTTTCAATTCAGTTGTGAGTAACCTTTGCTGAAATTATGTCCCTGGTGTCCTTCATTTTATCTGGTAATTTGTAATAAGTTTGTAGGAACTATGAAATAAATCTGCTGTAGTATTTGGACCAAGAGCTCTGACAAAGACTTCAGTAGTACTACAACTATTTAAAATCTCAGCTATGTACTATTGTAATCTAAAGATGTAAATCTCAGGGCAATAAACATGCTGTTTTTAGAATTTATTTTCCTTGTTTGGAGTGAGAAAACTGAACAGGATATGCAACTGTTGGACTTTTAGGCACAGTTTTCCCAGCCTTTCTTGAGAATTTTAAGGGACTAAGAAGAGATCATATGACAGGATAAAAATACTCTGAACTTGGAGCAAAAGCCCTGGAGCTCAGTGCATGCTTGAGAGACTGACCTTGTTACTAGCTTCAGTTCTTGACTTTTCACCCTATATGTTCAGGGCATATTTTTTTTCAACTCCAAACATTTCACATGATTTTACTGAGAACTAGCATCATCAAGAATTTTTGAGAATTAGTACACCGAAGATAACACTGAAATAATATCCACAAAGATTACATACTACATTTGATTTCAGCAAAGATTTGGCAAAGTAATATCCTGTAATCTGTAATATTCTGGTTAGTAAACTAGTTAAATGTGGAATAAATTTCCTAACAAGCGGATGCACAGATTTCTTGAAAATCATACTCAAACAACACCTATCAACAATTTCTCATCAAACTGGGAAAAAAAGTATCAATTGGGATGCTACTAAATTAAGTCCTGGACCTTGCATTCTTCAACATTTTCATTAGTGACCTGTGTGAGAAAATAGAACATCTCTGATTGCAGAAGATTTAGAAAATGGTTGAAATATTTAATACCTTAAAGGAAAGAACTAAAACATTCTTTACAGATTAGAAAAATGGGTTGAATATAATGGATTGAAATTTAACAGAGACAAGTATAAAGTTCTTAATTAAGGAGACAGAAACCAAAAGTAGAATACAAAAGGGTTATCTGACTTGTCAATAATACTTGTGAAAAAGGTATTGAAATAGTAGGTTATTATGAACTGAGTATCAAGTCAATTGCTGAAGAAAGAGACAAATGAAATTTTAAGCTGCCTTAAAAGAAACATAGATTCTAAGCCACAAAAAGGAATTTTTAAATGTTATTCTGGCTTGATCAAATCCAAATGTTTGTTTGTTTATTTGTTTGTTTGTTTATTGGCTGCCCATCTTACCACAGGATAACTCTGAGTGGCTTACAATCATAAAACATAAAAATTGTACACTAAAGACATAAATAAATTAATACAAAGCCAAACACTACAGTCCAATTAAGGGTGGGGAAGGCAGGAGCAGAAACAAGGGGGAGGTGGGATCTCAAGTATTTAGAAAGTCCTGAAGTTCAGTTCTGGTCATTATAAATTCAGGCCAACTGAACAGAAAACAACTAAAATGATCATGGGAGTTAAAACTACTAACCCTAGGAAAAAAGACTGAAATAGCTGGGGATCTCAGGCCGAACTTAGAAGATATGTTTCTCTATTGCCACCCTTTTGGAACTATACACCCCCCCCCCCCGAGATTTCGTTGGTGCTGAGCTTGCTTGCCTTTTGAAAAACATTAAAAAATTTACTCTTTCACCAGGGGTCAGGGAATGGTATAAGGATGGACTTATGCAACATAATTGCTAATATATGGACTTAGGCTATCAATAAACAGGTAAAAAATGATCATGTACCCAAGCAAAATTTTGCTTCATTCTTCTGCTTTTTAAGAACTAGAGTTGATTTGAAGAGCTGCATTGGATGGTTTATTTATTCATTTGTTTGACTAAAATTATCTGGGTGATTATTGGCCTTATTCCTTTCCAGCCTGCTGCTAGGTTTCTAGTTGGTATCCTTCTGCAGCTTTCCAGGCATGCTGGTTAAATGTGTGAATGGGAACAGAGTTATCCATCATTCATGCAGGTGCAGGAAAGAGAAAAGAATTTGAGAAACCAGAGAATAAATATCCTTGTGGGATGTAAGAGTTGCTGACTCTACCTTTACACAGTTAACTAAATTTCAGGTGTTGGCAGGTTTGTTTGTTTTTTTAATCTTTATTTTAATGCTTTTGCGGTCATTCATTCAATATGCTGATAGGTTTGGATTCTTACAAATCAGGCATCACTTCTGCATATTTCATTCTTAGTCAAAAAATACTAGCAAGTTAAACCTAAGAAAACCAGAAGCTATTATACATGATCACTGATGGGACTTTGAAGCCACCCTATGCAGCTCATTTCACTGTAGGTTTTGTATTCTATTATTATAAAATACGTTCTACAATCTCCTTATCCAAACTTATTCAGTCCTCTCCTTTAATACAGGATATAATGAGTGCCAACTAAAATGCCCTTGTTGGGAATGTATCACCGCATTGTCTCATAACCTTCTGCTCCATATGGATATGTATAGGTAGTTGTCCACTAACAAACACAATTGGGACCAGAATGTCTACTGCTAAACAAGATCGTTAAGTGAGTCACACCTGATTTTACAACCTTTTTTTGCCATAGATGTTAAGTGAATCACTGCAGTTAATTGAATCTTGAAGTTGTTAACTAAATTCAACTTCCCTCATTGACTTTGCTTGTCAGAAGCTGCTGGAAAGATTGCAAATGGGAATTACATGATCCAAGAACACTGCAATTATTGTAAATATATGCCAGTTGTTAAGTACCCAAATTTTGAACATGTGACCATGGGAATGCTGTAACTGTACAAGTGCAAGGATCAGTCATAAGTAACCTTTTCAATTGTTGTAATTTCGAATAATCATTAATAAATGGTTGTAAGTCAAGGACTACCTGTAGCACAAAGAAGAGAATGTGTTTGTAATGACATTTTTCCAACTTTATTCTTTTTGGCTTGTACTATTAACTATTAAATATCTAATTTCTGTTTTACAGACTGATACTAGCTTGTCATGTAAAACATATCCCATCCTTCAGTTTTAACAAGTAATGTGATTTTACAAGATACAATAAACTATTAAAGACAGCATGAAACAATTTGGCATGGATAAAAGAATACCAGGTATGGGAAAAGTATAAGAAAGGTCTTTGCCTAGAATCTTTGCCTACATTAAACAGTAAAAAATAGGTAGCAGGCAAGGGTCCTTTTCCCCAATTGTTACTTTTCTCTCTTAAGATGGTAGGAATGTTCAAGTGAACATTTACAGTGAGTAAAAAATATTCACATAGCCTTTTAAAAGTTTGAAATAAATCAAATGCCAAGGACTTTAGTGATTTTGAATTCAAAACTATTAGATAGATGCTGCTATTACTAAAAAAGGCATTTAATTCATTTATGGGGGAAACAGGTATATATGGCAGTGGAAGCATAATAATACTTATTAAATATACCTATGTGCAGAATCTTCTTGTCAGTCACATCTTTTTGGTAAAATTTGAAATGAACTAAAATTAATAACTGTACCTTTTTTTAGTGTAGTGAGCAATGGGAAGGATATTTTAGCTTTAAATGGAGATGAATCATAATCACTTCAACAATGTTTGCTTGTGTCAGGTTTCTATACACTTCTGAAAGCAGTAATCCTATACCACAGTATTGGACCAGTAATGAAGCTTAAGGTGAAATTATGGATCAAGATCTGGAGGTTTTTTAGGTCATTAAATCTAACACCCGTTAACTTCTGTATGTGCTGTAGCTGTTTAACTGCTTTTTATTTCACTGAGGCCTTTGTAAGTAAAGCTACTGATCAATTTATTATGGCATGTATTGGAATCACCAGCCCAGATATAAAGCTTATCATGCAAGGCAAGGTTTATTCTTCAGACTTTAGCATAACAATAAAAGAAAGCTGGATAATACAGATGACCCTTCAATAGACTTATATGAATATATATATTAACAGCTAAAAACTGCTAGTCTTTTCTTTAGTTGGCATGGCCATTCTCTTACAAGTTCACTGGAGAATTGTAGATTACATTTATTTTACCAAACCATTGTATCTTTAATTTTGCAGCAAACCTATATAGCATTCATTTCAGAGGTGAAAGGATTATAAACTCTAATCAATGTTTGAAAATGTTTTAATCAAATATTACCTGATGATTTTCCTGAATGTTCATAAAAATGGGCCTGGTTTTACTTTGTCAAATCTAAAGTCTTCTTCCCACTCAGATTGTTCTGTCATACTTTATATTATTGCTGTTCAATGTATACCTCATTGCTGTGTGATGGAAGATAATATCAAGTTTATATATTGCTAGGGTTTAGAGACACCTCTGGGATTTCAACTGGATGATCTTAAAGCAGTTTTTTGTACTATGTTTGTTGTTACTTTTCTATGCAATAAGTTTAGGATTGTCAGATGTTGCCCTACAGGAGAGGAACAGTTCAGTTGCAAGATAAGTATGTAATAGCCTAATACTTTCTCTACTGGATGTAAATATTTGACTTTGTTAAATTGCGCTAGAAGTGAAAAGTTAAATGGTGTATGGTTATTTGCTTATGTATATAACATTAATCATTTTACAACAATTATATTCTCACTTTCTTAGTTCTTAAATGTGCAGGACAAAGACACTGCTTGATTTAAATCAAACTCAATATATTTTAGTGATACTTTTTGGAGTTGGTAATATTCTAGAAATAGGTTCTATATTTTAGTATATCATGCCATTTTTGCATTTCTAAATCAGTGATTTTCTTAATACAAAACACCATTAATTTAGTCTTAGAACATCAAATGTCATGACAAGAATGAAAAGAACATAATGCCAGTGTAATGCCAATAGATAATTCTAGACCTTGTTCTAAACTGGTGGATGAGTTTTTAAGAACGGCATGTATATTATTTTATTTAATTGTAAAATATGGTAAATCCATTACATTTGGAGGCTCTTTTTGAGTAGACCTTGGACTTCTGCCTGAAAAATCGCTTTCTGATGGTACAATTAACTAAGATCTAAATTAACTGAGCCTATGATATGGGAATAGCTGTAGCAAGAATATCAGATATTTCAGTAAAATTATATTACTCAATTAACAGAATATAAAAGTAATTCCTCTTCATATATAAAAATCTTTTACTGCTTTTACTCTAAACTCAACTTTTATTTCCTTGAAACTAGAGTTCTTGAAAGGAAAGCACAATGAGAAAAAATTAGAGAAAGCTAATTTAGTGGATAAGGCATCAAATTAGAAACTGGGAGACTGTGAGTTCTAGTCCCACCTTAGACACAAAGCCAGCCCAGTGACCTTAGGCTAGTCACTCTTTCTCAGCTTTAGGAATGTGACAATGGTAAACAAGTTCTGAAATCTTGCCAAACCAGTCCAGGCAGTTTCCACAAGTCAATATTGTCAAGCAGTAAAGATCAGGTCCATGCATGGTCTAATTAAACTGATTTATTGCTACTCATGCCTATTCACATAAATATTCTCAATTAATGTTTAGTACCTTCTAGGAGTTAGATAAGGGTCAACGGAATTCAAGGGGGAGGCTGGACTTAGTCCATTTGTGACAATGTAGAGATTCTAGGCTGATCTCTCGTTTAACTCCACTCAAGGTTCTGTGATTCCTTTCCCTATAATATTGTACAATCAATAAATAACTCTTATGTTTCATAGGCTCAGATCTTGTTGTGTTATGTAATATACACAATTTTTCTAATTTCCACTCAATCATTAAAAATGATTAGATATTGTGTATGCTTTTTAACTTACATATTTTTCTAGGCAGTTTATGTGATTTTCTAAGTATAGTCTTTTGATAAGCATTTATATATATTCAATGTGCAGTATATTCTTTTCTATGCAACTTGTCCCAGTAAGCAGGAATTTTCTGCTATGAAACTTGACATTCATACAGTTCTTCAGTCTCTTTTGACTCTTTATTGGACATAATTTTTCTAGGATTGTAAATGCTACTTTGTGCTGTACCTAGCATCTAACCATATTTGCCTTCTTATACTTTTGTATATGTGGAACATTTCTATTTGATTCATCTTCAATGATTTCACAAATTTCAGTTCAGAGCATTCTTTTTATATCAAATCTAATTTGATAAAAGTATTCCAATTAAAAGTATTCCAGATAATCTGCTTCATTCAGAATTGTCAGAAGCTGCTGTGTGACCACCTTTTCAATTACCTTCCCCCCAATTTCATACTAGATTAAATTTGTCCAGTATGGCATGTTCCAAAGATGGTTTCTTCAAAAAGGGGGCAGATCAGAGCTTCCCTAAAGGGTACAGAAACAACCCCCTTACTCACCACTGCTGTCATCCACTCTTGTGACATTTCCTGGCAGCATTAGTTAGCTAAGAAGGGCATGGATCAGGTGTGTCATAAGAACCAGGTCCCCTTCCTCAGGTCAAAAAGATTCAGACCATTCTGAGATAGTAGGGCAGTACTCTGCAGAAAAAGTCAGCATCCAACTAAGAATAAATTTGATCTATTTTGTCTCATAGATGCTATAATTTTTTTCCACCTGACCCAGTAGTGGGATATCTGAGCCATCTCTAACCCAAGAGGGTACATGTCACCTGAAACAAGGCTGCAGGATGTTTATCTGTGGACGCAATATTGTCGGAGAAGTATTGTTGCTTCACTGCCCTTAACACCACAAAGTAGATCTTAGTAGTGGCATAAGATGTGTTCAATCAAGGGCTAGAAATCCTCTAGAAAACTCTTCTCTGATTTAATTTCCTTCAGTTCCTCCATGAATACAGCAGAGAGGAGAAGTTGCATAGGCACTCTTCGATGCAAGGCCTCAGCAGTCCTTTAATCCCAAAAGCCACCAGGACAGCAGACTAGAAAGAACAGCCCCACCACCAACACAACTCCCTCTGAAATTCATCAAGTTCCATCCATTGTTGAAGGTGGGCCAGTCTAATAGATCTTCCCTCCCTACAGCAGGAGTGGAACTAAGAAATATCATGGTAATCAGGGCATGGCCTGATAGGACAAGGGAGAAACTAAAAACTCCTTAATTTATATTTACATTGTCACTGTTCCATCAGAAAAATCAGTTCAGGTATGTCCACTGTCCTGGGATTGGGCCTTGGATGACCTGGGATAGGCTATGGCTGTCATGATAGCCTTAAACTCCTCAGCTGCCTCCAATCCCACTCCCATGGAAGCAGACTGAAGTCCCCCAAGACCAGACCAGACAATAAATCTGGAAAACTTCAACACTACCCCAGAAATGGAGTCAAGCAGTTCAGACAGAGAGGTTGCTATTCAGCAGAGAGGCTGATAGAAACAATCCCAACTAATCCCAAGAGCCGAACTCAATGAATAGGATCTCACAATTTGGCAGCATAAGTGCTGAAGGCCTTCAGAGATTCTCAGATGGAACTTGCCACCTCAGCAGTCCTGCCCTGAGATCTTGGCTGATACCATACCCAAAGCCCAGCTGGATACACTTCTGAGAGGGGATCTCCCCTTTGGGCCCAGCCAGGTTTCAGTAGGCATGCCAGATCAGGCATTTCATCCACGATTTAAAACATGAGTGAGGAAGGCCTTATTATAACTTAACTGGCATTTAATGGCAGCAGCTGGAAGCCAGGGTCTCTGACAATCTGCTAACTGGGTGTGTAGGTTGAGTGCAGAGAGCTGGGATGCGGAACCAGTACAAGTATCAGGGCTGTGTTTCCAGAGAATGGCCCAAGACTCTAATATCCCTCGTTAGTATCTGGTAACCCTCCTGGTATCCAAGACCAGGGATCCTTCACTGTTTTTTTAATAGATTGTTTAAATAATACAAAAAGAGTCACCCTTTTCAAAAATCCAACTTTTTCAAATAGTCCCAAAGGAAGCTTCTTAGATGAGAAGCCAAATGTCTTCAAAGAAAAATCAGAAAGTCCAGTTGCCTCTTGAAAAAGCACCTTTGGGACAACCATGACCTCTGGATGACTGAGAATCTCCATAGACAACTTTTTCAAATATATAATGATTTATATACAACGTTTGTAGTGGGGAATAGCAGACGATAACAGATTTCATTCATTGCTGTCTTCCATGTTGTGACAAAAATCTTTTTTAATGAATCAAAGAATTTCAAATAAAATCTGTGATGGATTTCTTTTGCATCCCTTGTTGTAATATGTGGCTGTTCAGTGGTGTCCCAGGGTTAGATGTCCAGATTAGAAAAGATGAGCCTTGAGGTGTGTGGCCTTGATTATATTTTGCCTCATGTTTTTTTCTGCTGTCTTAAAAAAACCTTTTTCTTGCATTAAAAACATAATATAATATGATATATTTATTAATGATTGTATGGATGCCATACTTCATACCAGTGTAATTATTTTTTATCTGCTAGGAATATATACTCATTTAAGATGCAGAAAACTGGCACATTTGGCTACATCTTTATTCATACTTATCTTTATTTAACACAAAGAAATCAGAAGGATTTTGAAATTTATTATGGGAAGTTTCCTGTCTCCACCAGTCTTATATCAACAGTATCAGATTAAACTGAAGATAGATGTATGGGTGTGAAAAATAGGAGGAAGCCTCAGAAACAAACACTGAAGCTAATTAATCTTTGGTAAAGCAAAGCATTTTTTTTTCCAAATGATTCCCATGTTTGTTTAAAATGCTCTGATTTAACTTTGTTTACTTTTCAGCTATGCTTCAGTTCCATTCATTATTTCTTGGGGAATATTCCACTCCCTTTCCTCCCCATGAGTGCTGTAGCTTTAGTTATCCAACAAGTTATTGTTTGATAATTTGATAATTAATTGTAACATCATTATTTTGTTCCAAGTTAAGGCAAATGTTTTCTTGCTTTGATAGTTCGATGTGTTTTTACAGCACTTCTATTTGTACATAGAGATTATAGGGGTAGGAGCATTGTGTCTTCGTTTCTCATCATTAGTTCAAGACTAATTACAACTTCTTGCAGTAATTCTTGATAACTTATTTGAACTTCATTAATTAATGTTTTCTAAAGAACAAAATCCTGATATTATGATTTGTGTTACTGAAAGAGCAAAGTTTCTGATGGTTTGGTTATTGTGTGAATCACAACGAAAATATTTCCTTTGTTATATAATTATCTACCTATCAGTTGTAATAGAGAAACAAGAGTAGCAATGGTATTTGTCATTGGTTTGTATCAGTGAGTAGGGCTTGATAAGTTGTAGCATCAAACAAATTTCTGTAAGCTGTAGCATCAGTCATATTTCAATCACATTGTAGGGAATCTGTTACTATTGGGAAGCCAAATTTATGTAAAATTTTAAAGTATTTGTATTTAAATATATAGCATGTATATAGGTAGTCCTCACCTTACAACAGTTTGCTTAGTGACCATTCAAAGTTACAACAGCACTGAAAAAAGTGAGTTATGACCATTTTTTCACACTTTTTTCACTCCCCATGATCAAAATTCAGATGCTCAGCAACTGGTTTATATTTATAACTGTAGTTGTGTCCCAAGGTCATATGACCTGCTTTTGCAATTTTCTGACAAGCAAAATCAATAGGGAAGCCAGATTCACTTAACAACCAGATTACTAGTTTATCAACTGCAGTGATTCACTTAACAAATGAGGCACGAAAGGTCATTAAATGGGCCCAAACTCACTTAACAAATGTCTCACTTAACAACAGAAATTTTGGGCTCAGTTATGGTCTTAAGTTGGGGATTGCTTATATTGCTTCTAGTAGTACCTATCATCACAAACCATCACATGCTTATTTGTCAACAGAAAGGAAACTGACACATTTCTTTCTGATGTTCTTTCTAAGTGTAAACTGGTTTTCTGTGATGGTAACTTAGCTAAGTGAAGGCCTTAATAAGTTCCTGATGCTCTCAAAACTGTTTGTTTTTAAATTTTAATCCCTTTTGGAAACTTTTGGTGCAAGCTATGGATGTTTCTTTCACCTGCTTACGGATGAATAAGCAATGTGAACCCATATAGGAGCTTTCTTGACACCCAGGGAACCTTTCTTTCCTTTCCATAGCCCAGTGGGAGACCATTCTTCTCACCTCCCTCCGCCATGTCAAATATTTATATTTGCCATTGCAAGCTGGGCTGCCTCTCCAGTCACAACTCCTGGGGAGTACTAGTCACCTCTTCTGAGGCCTTGGCTATAAATATCACACTGTCAAGAGGAGTAGCCTGACAAAAACACGAATCAGCACAACACTTATCCATTTAAAATGACATTTTGTCAAATGCCATCACAGGGGTTGGCATATTTCCTGGCAGCATTGACCTTCATGCTGACTGCCACATGCTTTTCTCTCTCCCTCTCTTTTTCTCTCTTGCTTTTCCAAACTATTATTCTTCAGAACATCTTTCATTTAACTACTATTTGACAGCTTCAATATGCTGTAATCCCCATTTCTGTCTCTCTAATTTTTACTCTCTCAATTAAGGATAATTGTAGTCAGCATGCACAACGCACAAAGAGATTACCTTTCCCTGGAACCTAGTAGATTCCCCAGTAGAACTCCTGAATTGGGCCTGCAGATATACAAAATAAATTTGGCTTAGATTACTAGATAATCACTGGAGGCTACTAAGACTGAAAGAGGCAAAGAAGCAGTAAAAATATACACATGTTTCAAGAATCACATGTTTATTTTTATGATATCAAATAACTTTAACCAGAGATGTTTTTTTCTCTCAGAGATGAAAAGTCTTATGAAGAAAGAACAGTCTTCATTTCAATAGCTCAGTGACAGAATTGGTGTCTCTTTTTCACAAAAGAGCAAGAATTCAGCTTAGAATTCTTTATTGTAGCAAAAATAGAGGAAGTCAAATTTGTTCAGTTCACTTTGCCATGATATTGTAAAGAGATATTAAGAAATGCTGGACAACACAGTTGGCGAAATCCATATCACTTTGGGTATTGCTGAACTACACCTCATAGCAACCCTAGCCTGCATGGTCAATTAGAGATCATTAGAGGTTAGAGCACAGTAGTTCAGCAATATCTGGAAGGCTACTCTGTGCTGTAGTAGAGCAATGTTTTCGCCAGGAGAGAGGAGTGGATATCAAAAAGATTTTGTTCTATATTGTTCAGCACATTCAGAACTAGCTATGTGGAACTGCTGTTGAATGCTGGTAGTGGGGGAATCACTCATCAGAAAACCAATATTTCGAGACACAGTTGCAGCTGTCAGTACAATAACATGCTTGTGGAGAAAATGGATTGAGGGTTTTTTTCTCTCTCTCTCACATAGTATTATATAAATATCCAATGTAACAGTTAGTTTAGTATAGATGAAATAGGCTTTAGGTACTACAGTAATGATTGGGTGAGATCTAGTAATGGTAAGTAATTAAGATAAAACTTTAACAGGAGTAGGCAAACATATATTGAATAACTATTAATAGTTATTAGCACAGACTAGATCTTGTTCAAAGGAAATGTGTTTTGGTAGGAATCAAAGTGTAGGAATCAAACCGCAAGGGATGTGTATCATCTTTACACTTTCTTCATAAGTTTCCTACAAATATTTAGTTGCAAATGTAGAAATTTTTGTTTTGCTCCAGGTTAAATCTCATTTTGTAGTCATATTTCAGCAGTGTTGCACTTAAAGGAGGATTATTAGATGCAATTTTAAAAATCTTTGAAACATTTCTGCAGACACCAAAACTACTACCAGTATAGCTTTACTGCTAGTAGTGAAACCAGCCAAATTAGAAAACAAAATCAGTCCTTTTGGTTGATCATGTTTAGTAGAAGCCCTTGAGGTAATGTAGCCATTGAGAACAGTGGGTACTCGGTGACCACAGAATCTGAGAGTTTGCTGAAGGAGAAGGGGTAAGGGGAAAAGAAGAGAATATACAGGAGTTTCTTATACAAGAACATGGCTGGCTGGAACAGTAAACAGGAACACTGCTGCCTTTCAAGTACTACTCCAAAAATGTTAACAGATAACTTGTTTTCTTTTTTTTTTTAAAAAAGAAGACTTTGGTTCCAGCATGGTATTTTGGTTCAGTTATAGGTATGGGAACTCTGAATGTAAACATTGTGTCCCTCAAGTGGTTGAAATATCCATAATTGAATTGCTGCACTCTCTGAAGAGATTGTCCCATCAGAAAGGTCAGTAATTCATGATAATAATAATAATAAAAACATTCTCTCAGCACACCCATAATCTGGGTTGCTTATAGTGTGTAATTACAGATTTCTCTGATAAATCCAGATGGTTCTCATAAAATCTCCTTGCACGGGATTGTTTTTGGTGTGAGGGAGGGTGGCATCAATTTTCTTTGACTTTAAACCTACAGACCTGCTTTCATTTGTCTGCCCATCATTCCTATGAGGTTTGAAGTGTCTCCCCTCAATCAACATACTACATATGGATGAAATGGCATCACTTTCCTCTCTGAAGCTTCTTTGTAAATCACTTCACCTTGTTCTGCTTTGTGATCCAGCTACAGTTCCCAAATGCGACTTGCGAATTTGGAGCTTTCTTGACAAGGCTGATGCTGAAGTTATTTTTATCCCTTAATGCCATTGATGGGGGACTTACTCATGAGTGGGAGACTCTGAATCAATTAGGATGAATCATTTGCAGAAGCCATGTTTTTAATGAGTGGCCTAATTGGTTGTGTTTTCTGTTTTGTGTCCCTGGCGAAATTGAGTGCTCTCTAGCCATTCCAATAGAACAATCCTAACTTACCATCATGACTGAGAATAGCAAAGAAATGTTTGAATTGCAAGCCCTTTACAAAGCATCTTAGTAGCATTTATGCAAATGACAACATAAATCTAGTCTTCAAGGTTTAAAATGGGATTAGGTTACTGAAAAGCTGCTGTGGTCTGTCCTTCCGGCAACATTTTTTTTTTAGCTGCTGCAGCAGCTGTTAAGAAGAAGCTTACTGCTTCACAGACTAACCTCCCATTTGTTCTCTCTTTTCTGCTGCACTGCCAAAAATATTTTTAAGATGCTACCATAACCAAGGAACCAGTTTCAGAAAAGTGCAAATTTAGCTTTATTCTAGCTGTACAGTCTGCTTCGATTTTGTGATAAGCTCCATTTCTTCTGCATTCAATATTCATATAGGTCATTTTCAGAATTTGGAAAGCAAACTCGGTTTGCACTGAGGTGAATCATCCTTTATAACAGCAGAGAACCTTTTTATGATTTGTGTCGCACAATCCCCCCCCCCCCGG
>JANHFL010001447.1:90470-104577 GCA_032468155.1 Oxyrhabdium leporinum
AGATAGATAGATAGATAGATAGATAGATAGATAGATAGATAGATAGATAGATAGATAGATAGATAGATAGATCAATCTATCCTTAAGGAAGGCAGAGTTTATTATGAAAATATACCTGTTACACAGTGCAGAAATAAGAAATAACGGAAGAAAACTGTCTTAAGTAGTACAACAGGTGTTGAACAAGTAGGAAAATCTGAAGGGTTGGATTAAGTATCAAGTAAAGCATAATGTAATCTACCCTAATCAAAGTGGGACCACTTTTGAATTCTTACTGTATACACTAATTTCCTTAGTGTATACAGTGGAGCTTGCCCTTCATTATAAGTCAAAAATTGGTTGCAGCTCTTTCATTTTTTTAGGGAAAACAAGCATAGTTATTTTTGGCATTATATTGCAACATTGCAAGGAAAATTCTGCTTTCTGAGGACTTCTTGAGGGAAAAATAGAACTTCTTTGGAAAAAGTAAGATGTTGCATGAATGATTGAAGATAAAGTGTAAAATGCTAACCATTCTTTTAAGGAGGTTATGGATCAGAGGTTCCCAGAAATGCAGAATATGATTCATATTCTTGTCACTCTTATTTCATTTCAGAATGCTGAACATTTCCAATTCTAAAGTATATCCAATATTTTGCTAACCTTTCTTGATCAACCTGAATTCAGAAGAGGGGCCCTAGTCTTGCACAAGTTGTACTATATGCATACTGGTATAGTGCTGGAATAGCATGAGCCTTTCTCCCTAAATGTTGATAAAAAAGAACAGAAACGAAATAGAAAAAAATGTACCTGACATTTGTATTAGGGGTGTGGACCAACAATTCAAGAGAGTGACAGTGAGTAGGCCCAGATGTCAGTTGTTACCCTGGCAAATCCTACAATCTCTGTGCAAGATTGCTGCACACATGCCTTAGGTTATAACAAGAATACAAATAAATTTCCCTTTAAACTGTGATAGATTAATGATAATTGAGAAATTATGTTGCTTCTAAACTAGACTGTTCAGTATTATGGTATTTACTTCAATGTTGTAAAAAAGATTTAATTGCTTTTCTTTCATATTGAGGCTCTGTTAAAGCACCAGAGCAAGCTAAGCTGCTTTTCTTATTGGGTTTGCAATGCTGCTCCCCTAATCTTCAGTGTATTAGAGAGCTTCTGAAATTACCCTTGAGTTCAGTGATGAGGAACGGGTGGTGAGACATCAAGGCTATTTTAATCAGATAAGTATTCATTTTGGTGATTATCTCTCCCATACTGGGCAGAGTTCAGGTGCAACTTTTTTCCATACTGCTTTCAGTTTTTATTTGTCTTCAGTTTTTCTTCTTTCTCCAAGATCTTTCTTCATAATCTTCTGACCAAATGCTTTTTCTTGCCTTTGATATTCATAGAGAAGAGCACTAACAGTTTACAATTATGGAACATTGTATAATGGGACACTGCATCCCAAACCAAATTGGAAAACGGTGACAATCCCATTTTTTGCAAGAAGCCAACTGTAATCTAAGGTTATCCTAGATAGGAAAACAAAGAATACTGATGGGGAAGAATTGTATTCTGTTGCTTGCATTTCTGCAACTATGAAAATTGATTGTTTTCTAGAGATGCTTGGAAAAATTCAAAGCAGTTGGTTTTTCATATGCTCACTTGATCTTGTGTTATGATTAGACAGTACAAAATGAGTACATTTGTTTTCTCTTTGGTTTAGAATATTGTGTGTGTGTGTGTGTGTGTTCATGACTGTTAATTTATTGGGCAGTGATTTAAATGCTACTACTGATTATTACAGAAACAAAGAATGCAGATTACTTACTGGATTAAAAAAAGCCAAATGCTGAACCTTCCTTGCTGAATTCACTGAACATGGAAGGAGTACTATACCAGCAACGTTGTGATCAGGAACAGTTATTTCTTGTTATTATGTTTTGTGAACCTCAAAATATTTGCCATGAAAAAGAGAGCTTCACTGTTGAAATAAGAATTGGACATCATTTTCCAATGCGGACTAGCGGACTGAATTAGAATGAGGGTTTGGGGATCCAGGTTTCCCTTTGCAGGGATGAAAATTACTTTAACAATTAGCAATAAAGCTATATATAACTATGTAAAATGCCACTCTATATAGCTAGCTTAATACAATTTTAAAAATAAGCATATCCTCCCCCAGAATCAAATAATAGCCAGAAATCAGCAGTGCTATACAGCACAACTTTGCATAAACCATTATTTAGGCAGGCCTTAACGTTAAAACAGTTCTCCTCTCCCTGCTTTCTGTTCATTCTGAATCTGCAAAGGTAGAAACCTCCATGACTTATCATAAGCTTACATTAATGGTGTAGTGCAGCATTACTCTGCCCTTGGTTACTTGCTTTGTGTTGAACGTTAATGCAGTTGTGTATGCCTTGAGAATGTAGTAGAAGTAGGACTGGGTCTCAGCTGCTGTCTGTGATTGACTGGATATTTTTAGCTCAGTTCTTAGAGCATAGATTGCCTTATGTGCACCAGCCATTGATTTTGCTCTATTATTCTTGTGTTTTGGCTAGGTTTGAGGAGAAGGAAAAATTACAATGGATTGTTAGAGCCTTTATTGAATAGGTGTCTAGAGAAACTTGTTTCTGTACAAAGTGATTGTCACCAGGGACAAGGAAATATTGAAGTTTGAAGGGATTGCCTTTTAATACCTTGTGTGTGACAGAGCTACATTTAGGTGAAGGATGGAACTTTGGGGTGAAAGGTCTCAGGAGGAAAAGAAAAGTTAAAAATATAAAAGCCAGAGAGAATGAAGACAATGATTATGTCTACTGAACCAAAGTCATGAACTTCAAATGCTTTCATGCTTCTGTTCCGACTGGGCCTACAAAGTGCTATTTAAAGGTTTATGAACCATTTTGAAATTTCAATATTTTTGCATAAATATGACCTTAAACAGATATTTTTTTCCACCCAAGTCCTAAAACTAGATAAAGAGAAACCAATTAAACAAATGAGCCCAAAACATTATATTTGTTCATTTACTGAGGAAAATTATCCAAAGTTACATATTTGTATGCAGCAAAATATGTAAATCTTTGCTTTCAGTAACCTTCTTTGGCCAGCAGTAACTGCATTGAAACATTTCCCAATGTTGATCAGCCCTGCACATCAGCGTGAAGGAATTGTTTTAGCCTATTTCTCCTTACAGAACAACTTTAACTCAGAGACATTGAGGTGCTTCATTGCTTGAGCTGCCCACTTCAGGATCTTCCATAATATTTTTATAGGATTAAGGTCAGGACTTGACTTGGCCATTCCAAAATATTAGTTTTCTTCTGCTTTGGCCATTTTTGGGTCATACATTTCATGTAGCTTGGGTCTTGCTGGTCATTGCCTTGCTGCATGAGCCACTTGCTCTTGAGGTACTATTCATAAAAACATACATATCTTTGAATTTGCTAATACAAATCAAAATTCATAGTTCCACAAATGTTGGTAAGTCATCCTGGTGCATTAGGCATGCCCAAACCATGATACTGCCACCATCATGTTCACAGACAGGATAAGGTCTAATGGTGGAATGCAGTGGTTATCTTTCATCAATGCAACATTTTTCATTCAAGTTAAAAAGTTACATTTTCTGTTCTTCCAGTAGCCTTCTGGCTTAGCCATGTGGTAAACTCTGACACCAATGCAATAGAAGCCTTTAGTTCCTTAGATGTTACTCTGAGTTCAGGGAGATCTCCTGGTGCAAAGCACACTTTACTCTTGGTACAATTTTGGTTGGTCAACCAAAGGGGAGGGGAGGATTACAGTAGTGTTGAAATGTCTCCATTTGTGCATAATTTGCCTGGCAGTGAACTAGTGGAGACCAAACTTTTTAGAAATGGTTTTGTAACCTTTTCCAAAGGTTACAACGGTTTTTCAGACTCCTCAAGGATCTCCTTTGATCAGGGCCATGACATAGTTCCTCATACCTGTGTTGTGAAGATCAAGAACTCTTTAAATAAAGTTGGACGTTCCATATTCACACCTGATTATTATGGCTGATTGAAACAGCTAACTCAATTTAACCTTTCAAATGAACTACTGATTCTTATAGGTTCACATACTTATTGCATACAAGTATTAGTAGTTTTGAATCATTTCCCTCAATAATTGAATAAATATAATGTCTTTGATTCATTTCTTTAATTAGGTTCTATCTACTTTTAGAACTTTTGTAGAAAACAGATCATGTTTTATGTCATCTTTATGCAGGAATATAAAAAATTAAAAGGGATTATCAACTTTTAAGCACTACTGTAACTACCTGGAGGACCCTCTAAGACGTGGGTGTCAAACTCACGTTGTCATGGCGATGGCACATTACATATCAGGACTTTTTTCCCCGTCACTAACCTGGGCGTGGGCATGGTCAGCATGTGATGCATCCGGCCCATGGGCTGGGAGTTTGACAGCCCTGCTCTAAAAATTTTTTCTTTTTCCTGTTGTAGTAAGACTGTTTGTTTGTAAAATTTATTGGCCACCCATCTTATCTCATGGTAACTCTTATTCTTTTAAGGCAGGGGCGTCAAACATGTGATGACATGTTGTCATCATGTGACATATCACAACTTTTTTCCCCTTCGCTAAACCGGGGGTGGGTATGGCCAGTGCGTGATGTATCTGGCCCACAGGCCACAAGTCGAACCCCTGTTTTAGAGCCAATTGTGCTTTTGGAGTTGTTTCCCTTAAGAAACCAAAAATGCACCGGAACTCTAGTTTTTCTGGAGCAGTAGTTCACTTTCCCTAGTTGTTTATATGGGAGTTCTAGTCCAACACATCTGGAAGACATCAGTTTGGGGAAGACTACTCTAACACATATCTTTGTAGCCAAGAGAGTTTCCTATTTATTATTTATGTTATGTAATTAAAACTCCCTCCTCCTCACTTTTCAGCTTGAAAGCTATCCAAAGCATCTAACATTCAGCCAATGAAATCAATGCTGTTTCTGCCCACATTCTTAACCATTGAAAATTATATACACAGAAGATGAGGGAAAGCAGAGGAAGTAAAAAAAATGGAGCCAACTCTTAAATCACATTTTTTTTAATAGCATCCAGTTGAAAAATATCTCATGAAAAAGAGGATCAGAATCCTTTATTGCCACCTGCTGAAATTTCTTTTTAACTTAAGGAGTAACTCTTTTTTGGGGGGAGGGACATGTAATTCTGTTTAATGCATAATGTAACATTGGAATAAGCCGTTTTTAATTTGAAAGATTATGCTAAAAGGTGATTGGAGAGGGCCGTGTTTCCATGAGCAGACACAGATTTTAAACAGACTTTAAAATGTCATACTATCTACCAGCAATAACTCCTCCTTTTGTTTTTTTTTTCTTCCTGAAAAAGAAAGAAACCATCAGAACTATTTTCAGGAAGTTTTGGCGTCCTGAGACTAGGAAACAGTGGGAATGTATTTCTAAGAACAAAGAATTGTTAAATTTTGAATCTCCATAATGTTATAGTCATGTAAATGTAGGAAATACACAACTAATGTATTTTGAGAAAATTGGCCAAGCCTGCAGCATTATTCCCAAGTGGAAATACTAGTAGTTAAATGAGAATATTAGTAGTTAAATGAGAATATTAGTAGCAAGTATTTTATTTTTTTTATTGTTGAATTTTTGTTAGAATCTACACATGTATTTAAAGTGAATAAATATAATCAGATAGTAGTCACATTTTCCATGTATTTAAATGCCAATAATCTGGAGATAAGCTAGGGAAACATAATTATAGTAAAAAATCTGAAACCCCATGATTTCTTTTTTAAAGTGGTAGCAATGCCCTAATTCAGCACATTGCTGGCCTATTTAAATCTGGATTCAAGGTGACCTGAAAAAAAAAGTTTTGATTTTTTTTTTGGGTAAAATGATAATTTTTCCTTTTTATCCCATTACTCATGAATCTGCCCTAAAATATGTCAAGACTATATTTTATGTTATTGTATTTTTAGTTGCAAAATCACTGGGTTTCTCAATTACTTAGGCATTAGCAATACGTGTCTCCTACGGATATAACAGGTAGAAAATAATCTATTTGCCTCCGGCCTGAAAAGTAAGTCTAACACAATAGGCAACTTCTCAAAAGCTCTAATTGCAGCTAAGTGTTTCAGTTTCTGTAAATCAGCACTATTATATCTTGTCCTTGTGCTACTTGCATGTTGTACTTTTCAGCCCCAAGAAACACGTATGATATCAAGATGTGAGATGGAGGCTGTACATGTGTGAATACAAACAGTACTTTCCCCCAACATATACTGTATATGCACATGAAACCTCTCATCCAGCAGTTTTAAGACAAGCTTTCTCTCCTGCTTTTAGCAGTGAGGAAATGATATGCAGCATGGATTGACCAAATGCACTGTTTCACAACAAGCTTTTGTAAATCCAAAGGTTGTAGTAAGGTATTTGTCCTCACATATCCTCTTTCTCAGCCTAGTTAGACAAAAGGGTAGCAGCATGATTGGCAAATGCAGAAAAGGTCTTTGAAAGTTTGCAAACCACAAATTGCTCATCTCTGTTTAAAAGCTTGCTTAGAAATACCTTTGTTTTTCTAGTGCTGTCATTTGTAGCTTCTCTACCATGAAGAGTCTTATGGGATCAGTGTGATATTGCCCGTTTATATTTTTACATTTTTATTGATCATATTTTCATGCTGTTAAACTGTTAAAATGTTTTTTTTGAAAGAAAGAAAGAAAGAAAGAAAGAAAGAAAGAAAGAAAGAAAGAAAGAAAGAAAGAAAGAAAGAAAGAAAGAAAGGGCAGGCTAAACATACCTAAATAAGGAAATGCAGAAATGCTATATTTTCAGAACTTGAGTCAATAATAGCTTATAGTTATTTAAAGGCTTCTTTTGTGCCAGGAAGGCTTGCTCTTTTTGCACTCCTTTTCATGGGGGTGGTAGGAGTGATATGTTCAGCGCCCAAAAATATTTACAATCTGTGTGTGTGTGTGTGTACACACACACACACACAGCTGCATAAATGCAAGTGTATTATTTGCCATGAAGTAATCAAGAATTCGTAGGCAGGCACTACATATTGCACTCACTATTCTTCTTTTCTCTCCCCCCCCTCCCCCTTTCCTTCATAGTATGAAGTGTCTGGTGAGGAACACCTTTACTCCGATTTCCCCGAGATTGATTTGTCTCCTCTGGATACCAGTGACTTTGACTCAGCCAATTGCTTCAGCGAGTTCCAGTGGTGGTGTGAGCACTCTGAAACAGAATCCAGTCAATACAGCACAGATGACTCTGAGCTCTTTCAGGTACCCTATATCAAGAGATCTCCTCTTTCAGGAGAGGGAGCCTGCTGTGCAACATGGCTTTCCCCTTCCTTTAAGAAGTGTGTCACTTTGGGATCCTGCTCCTGAAAACCTTGGGTCTTATGCAAAAATTGCTACCAAATTGTAATTTCAAATGTGACAGGAGTGGAGAAAGAATGATTAAATACAAGGGAAGTAATCATGTTAACTGTAGTTACTTTAATCTTGATTGAGTTAAACAGCCATTCTGAGCTGCTGATTACCACTGCAGTTTTACCAAGGGCACAAAACACAAGTCGTCTTCGCTTAACAACTGCAGTTTGGGACCAGCGACTGCATTGCTAAGCGTTGCAGTTGTAAAGTAAAACATCACAAGACCATTCTTGGCTTAACAGACGTTCCTTTTAGTGACCTTTTCAAGTTAAAGTGGCATTGCAAATGTTATTTAAGATTGGTTCTCACACTTTCAACCATGGCAGCATCCCTGTGGTCCTGTTATCAAAATTCAGATTTATGTATTTATGATGGTTGCAGCAATCAGGGTCACGTGATCACCATTTGCAACCTTCCCAGATGGCTTCCAATAAGCAAAATCAAGCAAGGGAAGCTGGCTTTCCTTAACTCTGTGATTCGCTTAACAATTGCAGTGCTTCACTTAATAATCATGGCAAAAAACGGTCTTAAAATCAAGTATAACTCACTTAACAACCACCTGGTTTAACAGTGGAAATTCTAGTCCCAACTGTAGTCATAAGTCAAGGACTACTTGTATTTAAATCAATTTAAGTGCAGTTAGGCTGGGGTTTGATATTTAACTTTCTCTGGTGAAAGAAAGAGCAAAACTTACAGTGTGTTGGTTCTCTCTGATTTATTTATATGTTTTGAATTGCTGACCATATTTTCTTACTCAGATAGATCTGGGAGTTGGAGCTTCATTCACAGGAGTGATTTCAGGAAGAAGGTTCAACATGTTTATTCAACCTATTGTTTTAGATCTTTGGTGTCTGCAAGAGTCTATCTTACATACATAATCTTTATCTATGAAGATATGGGGTAAAGTCATCTGAAGTTTTGTAGTAAAATATTCCATAGGTGGGTGTTTTTTTTCCATGTTATCTCATAGAGTGGAGATGCCTATTTCATGGCATGGGAGCATGGGAGATGTGTAGAAAACTGAAAGGGAATATAAAATGGGGGCTAGATAATTCAAAAGGATCTTGGTGTACAACTTTTTTCTGACCAAAGTTCCGTTGTCCTTTGTAAAGAAAGTACACATCTAAGATATAATTTTGGATCCAATAATGCCACATGAATTTTACATTTTGCATTTTGGTCTGTGCGTCTTTATTTCAAAACCCATTAAGTGCTTGCTATATCAACTTCCTTCTCTGTTAAGAGCATCAGGTGATGCCTTTGGTTAGAGAAATAGAGGACAGACTTCCTTGATAGAGATCGGACTTCAGATCATGCCTTTAAGGGCAAATCTGACTTACGCTAACCGTGTCTACTTTTGAGTACCAAGTTAAAATATTTCTGTGTCTGGATATTTCAAACTTGATTGCAGCTGTCCTATGTGACTTCAACTGATTGGGTGAATTTTAGTTTAATCCCTCTCATGTAGTGGTCTTGAATGAGAATATACAGTATGTTATCGCACTGTATGTGTAATTACGTGCTTATATACATCACTGTATAAACCCAGCTGTTTTAGGAATTCTTGCAAATATTTTTTTCACTCAACCAAATTTAAAGAAAAGAAATTCCCTTATCTGCCTATATATAGCTCACTCCTAGCTTAGTTATGCATCTCTTTTAACAGAAGCACCTGGGATACTCTACTTAATAGCTTCATAAGCCTATTAATTCCTCATTGTGTAGGCTGGGTTTTTGTTTTTGTTTTCCTTCCTAGATCAGTATGAAGAAAAGTGGCTGTGGATGGGGAGGGGATCCAGGCTATTAATATATTTTCTGCACGTGATTAGTGCTCCATTAATTTGCACTTGGTTTCTAAATGGAGCAAGTGTAGTAAAGCTAATGAGGAGGTGGAAGAGTAGGAGAGGGCTACTGAGCCAATCCTCTTGTGATCTATTATTGAAGGGAAATTACAGGATGATGCCTGGTGCATCCAGCTTTTTTTTTAGCTGATGGATTATTCTTCTGTAGGTGAGAACACTAAAGGAGAAGGATGCAGAGAAGGCTGGTGCAGAGGGAGCACTTATGCAGGGGCAACATAAGTTATATGACTCGAGAATGTTAATTTTCATCCTGCAGAAGGCTGCTTTATTTGATTACCCAGCTTCAGCATCATCTTTACATCTCTGTGCACATGGATATTTATAGATGAGGCTCTCTGTGTGTTGCTTCCACAGTACTTTCTAAATATATGTGGTCCCATTATACAAATAATGAGTTAAGACATGGTGCTGGGTGGATGGAGCAATGAGCCAGTGAAGATTAAAACCATATTACATACCTAGGCTTATGAGAGGGTTGTGTTGTGTTGTGGGTTTTTTTGCACAACCCATAGCTTCCCCTTCCTTACTTAGCTTTCACAAACTCGTGCAATATTTCACATTTGGATACACTGTATTCACACTACAATTAGTACTCTTATATCAGGGCATGTTGTAAGTGGTTGCAAATGTTGTAAGTGGAGTCAAATGAAAAATAATGCTTCTAACCACCATAACATAAGTTTATTTTAAATAGTAATATATGAAATGGAAATGATCCCTGAAACAAACTATTTTGTAACTTTATATTTACTTCTTCACATAATCACCACTGTTTACTATACATTTCTGCCAATGATAAGCAAGCTTGATAAAGCCATCATGAAAGAACTCAACATGTTTTCTCTTCCACCATGTCCTGACAGTTCCTTCAACCTCTCTGAGTCACCACATACCCACAAAAGTGTTTGTTACATTTTTGGAACAGACAGAAGTTGTATGACACCATCTTGGACTGCACACCAGATGGTATAAGATGATAAGATGCAACTTCACAGTTGCCTCTTGGCTGGTGAGGTGTGAAGCCTAGTGTTGTCATGTTGCAGCAAAATTTGTGTGTGTGTGTGCTTCCAAATTCTGTTTCTTTCAAAACTTTGAATGTTACAATGGAGCACTATGACTTAATAGTGGTGGTATGTCCAAGGAATTCCATGTGAATAGCCCCATCTGCCAGATCTTGAATTTTGAAGGTTTTTCCATAGGTGAAATTTTCTGATCATATATATTATATAGATTAACAATTCATTTCTGGGTCATAATAATGAGCCCCATGTTTTGTCAGGTATCAAGCTGTGAAGAAATTCCTCACTTTCATTCTTGTAGCATGACAACAACTGCTGGCAAATTCTAATTCTTAAAGCTTTCTCTACCATCAGCCTGTGAGGAACCTACCTTGCTCAAACTTTCTGATTTTGAAGAACATCAATAATTGGACCCCACATATTCCTGTGAAATGTCAAGCTTGACAGCTATTTCCCTTTGAATGATCTGCCAATTGTCCTTAATTAGTTAAACTTTCTCATTTGAAACTTGGTTGCTGGCACAAGCTATCCACTTTGTGCATGATACGCACACATCAGCTCTTTCTAATTCACCATATTTACAGTATATTTTTTGACCCAATGATGCACTTTACACATTTATTTAATTCAATTTTTAATACCATACAGCTCTAACTGACTCTGGGCAGACCACAAAATTTAATAAAAACAACCACCACAAAACAAATTATTAAGAATTTAGTAAAGAATATATCTTCCAGGCAAGATAGTTATAAGATAGCAATCCAGGCAGCACATAATATATATCAGGGGTGTCAAACTCGCGTTGTCATGGTGGCATCACGTGATGTATCGGGACTTTTTTCCCCCTTCACTAAACAGGGCGGGACCAGTACGTGATGCATCCGGCCTGTGGGCTGCGAGTTTGACACCCCTGATATATATGAACTGGAGGAAATCCATCCAGGGCAAATTATCAGTACTCACGTCAGCACGGTCATCAATATAAGCAATCTGCATTTGCTGATAAATTTCAATTGGAGGGGCTCTTTCAGCAGACAAATATTCAATCATGGTTAAAGCACACTGAGTATTTAATACAAGATTCCATTTCATGAATAAATAGCAAGATAACCGTTCCTCACAGCAACTTCCCACCAAGTGAAAACAGCAGATGCTAAAGAACACGTCACAACTTCTAACATGTCAGTACTGCCATCTATTGGTGACCTACAACATTGGAGGCATTACTTTTCATTTGCTCCTCCTACCTTCAGTTTTCCTGTGGCTAAACCCTGTACAGTTTAATGTGTTGTGACAACATCAAAATGTGTCATTTGACTTAGTAAACATAATAAAGATGTATATTGTGAATATTTAGTACACAAGTTTATATGGTTTCCCAATTCACATAGGTGATTCTGGGTGACATTAAAATCCTCACCACCACCCCCATGGCAGCAACAACACAATCAAACCAACTATTTATTTATTTATTAAACAAATTTATATGACTATCTACTCCCCCAAGGAAAAGTGTTGGAATTAAAAGGAAATCTCTCCATTACTGAACATAATTCAAAGAGTAGGCAATATATTTCCTGCTACACTGTGAGTGATTGCAGTGGCCAAACCATGCCATGTCTATGATTGCCTGGCAGGCCATTGGGGAAGAAATTTAATGATGAAGCCTTGCCAATACTCTCCTGATGCAAAAACTTTGGAACACTGGGCATTTTCTGCCGAAAATTGATTGGTCTTTGTTCCCCAAATAGGGTTATCAGTTGGTATAATTTTATGATCCACTGATGGATTTCGGGCTGGCAAAGTTAAGTGTTCTATGGAAACAGTAGATTAAAGCTGTAGTCAAATTCATTGCCAAACTGCTTTCCTTGAGCCAGGCTTCTGTTAGGCATTCACTAGCTCCATGCAATCGAATGTGTGATTTTTATCCTCTTGCCAGCTCTCCCTGGTGCCATGCTGGCCATGATAGAAGTGATGCCTATTTTTCCACATGAAAGCTAAGACAGAGAATAAAATAAAAGCAGAATTCCTGATTCCCCTTTGCTACTTCACCGTATTTTTAGCCTGCAAAGGGTTAATCAAACTGCACTTTAGTGGTGCAGACATTACAGGTCAGTAAATTTTGCTCAGTAACAACCTGGAAAGGCTATTGCTTTCTTTTCAGGTACATCATCAATTTTTACAAATAGCAATGAGAACGTTACTGACACCCGTCAACTCAGCCTTTTTTGGGAGGGGAGTGAGGAGGTACTTCTGCTGTAGTAAGAGCCGTTACTAGATTCTACTATAGCATCTAGATAATTTCTTTTTGTATTTTTTTAATGGAGGTTCAAGAGAGTGTTTTAATCAGCCCTTTTCAGGGAATAGCAATTCTAAAATGCATTAAATAAAAACAGCATAGAAATGTGGTAATTGGAGCTCCTCTGGTTACTGCTGAGTGTAATTACAGTAGGAGGCCTGACCAGCTGCAATGAAGCTTATCCAAGCAACCTCTAACTGATCTGCTGCAGAAGCTTAACTGTATGTGCAAACAAGGGATGCAGTTTTAATTTCCTGAAATGGCTGAAAGTTGTGGAGGAATGAATGAACAATCCAGAGTCCCACAATATAAATTCAAATGGTAAGAACAACAGTCTTGCTCTGGATAAGTGCAATAAAACTGGTCTGGATAAGAACAGAGAAAAATAATCTTAAATTGACATATTAACACAATAGTGCAAATACATGGGTGTTGCTCATGAAAAGATGATTCACTCATTAATATTCAAAGTGCATGCCACAGTTTCAAGTACCCAGACCTTGCCAATTACCAGAACATGTCAAGTCATAGGGCTTGGGCAGAAGCTTTGTATAACTCCACCAAAATCTTCCAGGTAGATTTTCCTGCTTTATGCTGACAGGAAAGGGGGTTACTCACTCTTACCAACATACAATCTTAGCTTATCTTGCTTTGTTCAGTATCCCACTCAATCCCTCCTTGATTTGACTTAATAAAAGCCTAGCCTAGCAGGATGTTGCGAAAGGACCTAGCAGGATGTATGTAAAGCTAATATTATTGCTATTTAGTTCCTACAATAAAAACCTGTTTATGCACTGGTTCCTGTAACAATTTTTATGGTGATATGGGTATTTTCACTTCCTAGGATAGAGAAGTGTAACTGAGAAGGGACATATAAAGAGTGTGGGGGAAGTGCGTATGTTTGGGCAAGTTGTGTTGCATACTTTAAGGGTTATTTAATGTACATACTGCTTTTTATTATATAGCATAAAGAAAATGGCACAAGGAAACATTTGACTGCTTGCATAAGCATTTTGTCCTAGTTCAAAAGGTGAAGTATATTAGTGAATACATGTAAACATGTCTTTAGTTCTGTTCTGTTCTGTTCCTTCTTTTTAATATAAATATCACCTTAGATTTCAGGACTTGCCAGACTAGTTGTACTATAACTGCTCATTCATTAAGAACTTTAAAAGAGACATAGTGCCTTCACTTTGCAGCTTTATGCTGTTCTTCTAAAAACTCTAGAATGACTGACAGATCATCACTGCAGGATATGTATTTTCCACCCAGGAAAATACAAAGAGAGCAAGCCTTTGTGTTTCATACAGAATGAATGCATAGAACACCATGAACAATATTCTGTTGATGTCCTGTCTAAAGAAGTATTTTGCCAATATTAGAAGGAAAATATCTGCTCAAAGAATACTGCATTCTTGGTGCTTTTCTTCTTGATGCTGCCATGTGTAACATGACTGGGGGGGGAGGTGTTAATGACATCACTATGGCTGCAG
>JANHFL010001447.1:115881-126378 GCA_032468155.1 Oxyrhabdium leporinum
GGTTAGTTAGAAATTGCTTGTGCAAGCTGTAATTTCACTCTGTTCTTCTTTGACACTTGTTTTATGAATCGGAAATCAATATTTCTCTTTTTGTTATGAAGACCTTGCTGACCATGTGGTGAGAATTGGTTATTGTTATTTCAAGCATAAACCAAAGTCATTTGCACAATAATTTCCACTATATTATATAAAACATAGACATCTCAGTGGGAATAGAAGCCAAATTTAGAGAAATAATAAGCAGCCACCAGAAAATCAGATTCCACAAATTCTCTGGAAATAGAACACAATGATTCTGTCTGTTAAATTACATGTTTTTGAATTAAAGCCAGAACCTTCTGTCATTTAAGTCATAGAGAAATGACATTGAGAATGATTCTTCCATTGTTTTATTACCTAATATGAATCTATGGCATTTGATATGGATGGTTGGGAAAAAAAACCCATACAATGTTATCTTACTAGTTTGTCATCAATTAAGTATAGTTAAATTAAGTATTTTAATTAAGTATGGTATAATTAAGTCTTGAAACAGCCATGTTAGGGATGTGAAATATGAAGATTTGAATGACCTCTGCTGTAATATGCTTAACCACCTAGAACAAAGAAATGGATACATTTTGGATGTCTTTTGGATGTAGCTTAACTTCCTTTTTTTCTTTGCTTTTGAAGGTGGAAGGTGTCCAAGACAAAAAGTCAACTTTTCCCCAGGCTCAGAGTCGGAACTGCACTGAGCTTCATAAACATCTTACTACAACCACCACCACTAGACACTGCCCACACAGAAAAAACAGTGGACCACTAGACAAGTGTCATGCTGACAACATTAGCACCTGCTCTGCACCCCAGAGACATTACATCCAAAACGAAGAAGATAGCAATTTAAGTAAAGATGCGACAAATTGCAGTAACACTGTAGCTCCTCCTCTCTCTTCCTCTGAGAAAGGCCCTGGAGACGAGGAACTTCATGCTGCAGTGGAGCTTATCCACTACATGCATACTTATTGCCTTCCTCCAAGAAAGCTGCCCCCCATTCATCCCGTTGAGGGGAAACACCAGCCTTTTCACAGCCCCTCCAAAAGAGCAAAGCCAGATCTCCCCCTGCAGCAGCCTCCACTCTGTGGGAATGACAGTTGCCCATCCGGCCCTTGGCATTTCTCCATTCACTGCAAACAATCCCGAACTCCGCTTTCTGAATTTTCCATCCTGAAAGAACTGCTTGCCAGAGAACTCCCATGCGATGTGAGTAAGCCATATCGATTAGCAAAACCTGTCTACGCCTCCTTGGCCAGGTCACAGCTACATAAGTCTTCAAGAACTTCACCTCACAATACTGGGAGGGAATCGACGGATGGCTATAATAAGCCCGCCGCCAAAATAATACCCGAAATGAAAACTGAGCTGAGACAGATTCTCAAAGTAGAGGCCGAGGCTGAAACTGCGGAAGAGGGTGGTGCAAAACAAGGGACTCCCATGGGTCAGGGATCCTCTGGGAAGTCAAGCCGCAAGCAGGACACCTCTATTTATGCAGTGCGTCGCTCTAAAAGACTCAATCCCGAGCTCAGTGTTTGGCAGACTTTCCTTGATAAACCTCCCTCAGAACCTACCGTGTCCTTAGTGACCACAGCAAACGCATTCACTTCAATAGAGCCTGCCCTCTGCTCATCTTTGCAAAACTTTGATACAGAAGCACCAGCAGCGGAAGTAGAAGTGAGTGGCAACGATGAGATGGACGGGGGGTTCCAGAGTTTCCCAATGGAATTGCAGACCCCTTCACCAGAAAGTTCTAGGGAAAGCGACACTTATGCAGCAAATGAGAGTCAGTGCTTCACCCCCTGTCATCAAACAGGTATGTTGGAAAGGAGAGCCCTGCCATTCTCCCGTACCGGTGCATTTCCACATTTCTGGAAGAGAAAATATGCTTTTATCATGATAATAGAAAGCAGATTACCAGTCCTAACATTCTTCAAGGATTGTGCCTGGTGTGATATGGTCCCATATCCTCCTAGTTTGACTGAATATCTTAAATATTGTTGAAGAGAAATTTCTTTCCCCAAACCAGATACATAGATCATTTCCTATGAAAAAGTGGCAGCAAAGAAAGAGTTTGGTTTTAATTGACTTGACCTAGGTCTGACAAGAAATAGATTATAGAAGCCCAGTATGCTTGATGTGAGTCACACATTGAGGGAGAAACAAGAAGCTTCTGAACTGTTGTGTTCCAATTGTGTCATAATCCATCCACTCAAGACTCAGTCATACAGGGTAGGAAAATAATTCCTTCTATGTCTGTTGCTAAATTAGGGACAGACACGGGGAAAACTGAATCAGATTACTATTTCAGCATTGAGAGAGATGATTTATTCTTTTCCATATGATGTTTCCCAAAGCTACTCTCTATTAATCATAGAGTGGCAACCAGACAATAAAATTCAGTGTGGTGTGGTGGATCATTTCAATATGAAAAACTGCATGAAAGAAGAATTAATCTCCTCTCCTTCATCTCCAATGCAATTCATCTACCTTGCTCTGGTTTCAGATTTACAAAATGGAAGATAAACCATGTATCTTCCATGGCTCACCTCATTTGACCATAATCTGCTTTCTCTCTTACTAATCCAGTTTATGGGCAGAGATATGGCCAATTGAATCATTCTGCTTTTCTCTGTTCTTTGTTTCAGAAGCACCACGGTGTCTGTCATTGCCCTTGGCACAAACGTAAGTGCAATACCCGAAATATATCCTGTGAAAGGATGATCTTTCTAAGTGTCAGAAGCCAGAAAATCTGGCAAATGGCAGTCTCAGAATTTTGCAATCCTGATAACCAAGCTTCAGTACTGTCTGGTTGATAACTATCCTTAAATTAAGCTGCTTGTGTACTAAGAGGACTTCTGGTGCAGGAGCTTAATGTCAAAATAACCCACTACTGGGTAAGAACTTCATAGTGCAGCTAAACATTTTATAGAAAGGGATGTGCAACTCACCCGAGAAAGACTCAGAATGGCTCATCTAGAGCATAAAGCCCCGTTAAGGATATTGGAACTACTGATATAAACATGTACATCACTGGCGCTTTATGATTAAAGCCACATCAAACTTGGGATGTTCACCACAGATTGCATATTATAGTAAGGTCCCATCATTGCTACATGGTTCCTATGTTAGGGAGATTTTAAGGGGAGGAAATGCGTGGACAGATAGACATTAACCTGACAGTGACATGTCAATGTTTATACAAAACTGTATTTCTGTATATTTCAATAACCAAAGCTAAGGAAGAATGTGATGTTTGGATGGATGAAGATCAAACATTGAAGAATTTAAATTATATAGGATCACTTCATAGTGAAGCACTTTTCTTTATGCAGAAGATCTCACTGTTTCTGCTTTCAGAAACTTGTCCATTGGTGTGCCAAAAGGCTTTACTGTGGAGACTAGATGTTAACTAGAATGAACCTGAAAGTACTGTATAGCTTGCTTTCTTCTAGTTCTTCAAGAGAATTGCATTAGCTGAAAAAAATGTGCTATGTTAGTAATAGGATCTCTTCTATGGTGCAAATATTTATTTGCAGGAATGCCTTCGGGGTTTGTTTGATTGCAGATAAATGAAAGTTTTTTGTCGTTTGGCATTTGTGAGTCTCTCCCGGCAACCATTTTGTGACTATACCAGCCACATGCTCACAAAATTTCAAATGTGCCCCTGACTTTCACAGTTTGTTTACTTTTGAATCCTTGTAATAGAAATGTGGGCTTCCACGGATAAAAAAGTAAAGGAAACCTGAACAGACAATGTGTAAGTTTTCAAGTTGGGTTTTATTAGTTTATGTTGATTATTTGAGAACTTTTGGTTGTTTAAGTGGAAGTTAAAAGAGTTAGTTCCTTTCAAGCTTGTCAACTTCCCTACATAGTTATTTGGAGATGACCCCAGGTCATTAGCTACTACCAGACGAGTGTGCATTTATCTAAGCTTATTAAAAATTTTGCCATTTAAATGACAGCCATGAGGTGTCCTCCCCATGTGACATTTTATTTTCAAATCTCCTTTCTATTTCATTGTGTGAATTCCTCATTTTTAATGGATGCCTTGGCTTTTCACGAACCATTTATTCTAATCTTCTTCTCATTTTTAGAGAATCAACACTTGGGAAGCGCAGCTTTGATCAAGTTCTGACTGTAGAGCTGTGTGGCACTGCAGGTGAGGGCAGAATTTAGATTAAGCGTTCTTTATTTTAAAAGATGCAAACATAGAGAAAACACTGTACCCCAAACCGGATTATCAGATAGTAATTCCTGTATTTAATCATTAACATGAAGGGAGAGGAATCTAGGCACCCCTAAACCCTGTTTGAGTTTCCCTTCCTTGAAAAGACAACTGCAGAGCAGCACATCCTTTGAGTGACATGTATTTTGGAACCGCTGTAGCCATCTTATTAAGGCAAAAGACTGAATATAAACAGCAGTGCATATCCCCAGATAAACTGTGTGATTTGAAGGCTCAACAGATGGGTGGGAATGGTTTAAAAAATAGACCTAACTCCTATTATAGTGATGTCTTTTTACTCTCATGGTCCTATACTGAAAGAGTTTTATCCTTTTGCTTCCTTGGGGGAGATAAGGTCTCACACCACCAACTACTCCTCCATACAAGCCTTCGGAAGAGGACCTATATAAGCCAGACATTCACCAGAGACCAGCACAGAAGACTGCTGTCATCACCAGCTCTGAGCCAGAACCAATGATCAGTCATAGACCAATTTCCAGAAAACATCAGAAAAAGCAACCAGTGCGGACAGAGCTGTATGCCCATCTGAGTCGGTCTGCTATTCACCCTGCTCACTCTGAGCAACATGGGGTGTTGAAACGCCCTTTCTCACGGTCTTTTGGTGATCATGATTATTGCCAAGTCTTGAAACCTGAGCATTCGCTCCAGAGGAAGGTGCTAAGATCTTGGGAGCCCCTGAGCCATATAGAAAGCCAACACAAGAGGCAAGTGCCTGACGTTCCCTATCAGGAGGAAAGCAACAAGATTTTTGATAAAAGCTCAGTGAAGGAGGGTAGCAAACAGCTGAGGGACCAAGAAATCAGAGCCAGTTTGACCAAACACTTTGGTCTTTTGGACAGTGCCCTGGATGATGGGGAGGAGGCCCTGTTCTTCAAAACTCCTGAATATGATACTGTCTTTGAAGACAGCTGCAGTGAGATTGGTTCTCCATTGGAAGAGGAAGAAGAGGAAGAAGAGGAGGAGGAGTGCTACATGAGTCCATTGGGTTCCAACAGATGTCTATACAGTAGTGCTCTTTCTAGGACCAATTTGCACTGTTGCTCCCGAAACAGATCTGATTCAGAGTCTTCATGCTGCAGAAGTAGGTCTCCAGTCAGCCGGCAGGTTTTCAGGTACATTCATTTGCAATCAGTACTGTTTTGGGGGAAGGGTCTGAGATGGTCATAGTCAACTGCATTGCATTGTTGATTGCATTGATTCAGAGTATTTCACATTAAAGCTTCATACCCTTTAGTTACATTTTAAAATAATGCAGTGTGGTATGAAGAGTGGCCCTTCAGTCAGCCTGGGGGAGTATAAGACTAAATTTCTACAAATTTCTCAGGTGGGGTTATTCTTGATTTGTCATTGCAGTGGCTATGTCTTATAAGGCTAATTTAAAAGAGAGTGGGCTGAATTCAAAATTCCTGTGAGCAGAGTACAGAAGTGGGAGGAATTATTTTTACTCAATTAGTTCTTCCTCCAGACCTGGAAAATCTACTCCAGAGGATTGATGGACCTATGCACCAAAAATAGCCATGGCAGCTGCAAGGGAGATTGGGGAAATTTGCCTTCATTCCCTTATTCAGGAATATCAACCTCTACCGGATAGATAGCATTCGTGAATTGGAATGAGACCCTCCATGCATAAAAGGTTTTTGAGAACCAATGGGAAAAAAGAGATACCCTGTTCAGATGCATAGAAATAAAAGTAAGATTATTTGTAAAAAGATTGAAGCCAAAACCACAGTATGACTGTGCCTAAAAAGATTATATCTTCAGATTTTCAAATTATATAATATTTCATCATTTACTTTTGTTTACCTCTTTGTTCCAATATTTGGTGGCTGTCTGGTCACCTTTAAAATAGCCGATGGCGTTCTGCATTGATTGTAAAATGGGTGAGACCGTTCCTGCAAGCAAGAAGTATGTTTCTAGGAGTATTTTCCTGACTGATTTCTAAGATTCAAAACAATTGGAATCCATTTGGGTCTGTATTTCTTGTTTTCCAATAGACGTGAAAATGGCAGGCGTTGTCAAGAGGGAAACATGAGCAGCCAGAGACTGATGGAGAAAAAAAGAGAAAAAGCCATTGTGAGTGATCTGTAAGCTCTCAATGAGATTTGGGATGAATGAAGTGGAAGTGGTAGGGTTTCCAATCTAGTCAGATGATGCCTCTTTCTGAAACACATTTGAATTTTGGGAGGCAGGAGTATATTCAAGAAGGGGTAATACAGGAAGTTAGCTAGTTCTCCAAATTCTATTACTCTATGGAAGTGGAAGTGCTTGCTGATGAAGATAGTTATCCCTCTGCCAAGAACTCAATCTGTTCCCAGTTTCTTCATTTTATTCCCTTCCAATATCTTTTAGCCAGTCTTGGCATAGGGAGAACTATCATCCATCAGCATGCAGTTCCGCAGAGTAATAAAGTTTTGAATTTTGAAAAACACATGGTATCGTTTTTAAAAATTATACCAATAAGAGGACATATACAGTTTTTGAAGTAGAAAAAAAAACTGCATTTGAGACTGGTGGTTTGATATTCTGTATATCTTTTAATCAGCCAGACACAGATTAACTTAGCATATTTAGAGCTCATCTTTCTTCTGTTGGGAAGTTTAAAGAAGTTTAGGTGAGAAAACCATATCCTATTGAGATACTTAGTCAACTGGTTAAATAAGTTGTCTGCTTCATGTCCGCTTGAACATAGATTCCTAGTATTAGTCTTTCTATACAGTCATCCTTCATGTAATTTAAAATGTTAGGAATTGGTTCTTATATGAATGGCTTGACATCCATAAATGATTGATGCCTATGCAGCATATGAATCTTTTCAGATCTGCTGGTGAATAGGAGGCCTCATCTTGAGGCTGTGTTGAAAATCAGAAATGCTTCAGAGATTTGCTGTGCAATGATTTTCTACTCATTCACCAAACCTGGTCTCCTTGCTCTGCAAAACTCTTTTTTCTTTCCTTTAAAAGAAATTGTATATTAATTTTACTGTTAGGTTTTTAGATCACTTTATAGAACAATTTAAAGCTTCCAAGAAAAAAAGTGACCAGCATTTTTAAGCCAATAATATTATTTAGTAGATTGTTCCAAAGGCCAGAAACTTCCATCAGATATCCATTACTGTGACAGGCTTGGCAAGCTTTAAAAAATCAACAACAAAAAAATTACTTCTGAATTAAATCCTTCTAAACTACTCCTGTGCATTTGCTAATCTACAATTCCTCTTTCTTGGATTTTCCATCTATTCTTTTCACACATTAGCTTCTTTGAAAACTTGGATTGATAGTAAAAAAATAATTTTCTAACTAATGTGAGTTCAAAATCAAATGGAACAAAAGAGTTATGGTTCTCGTCTAAAATATAAAAAAGGTACTACTTTAATATTAAAGTGGACCTGGAGATACCAGGGCAGGCATGAGCAATTTACTCGTGTCATTAAGAGCTGCGGAGAGCCGTGGTGGTTCAGTGGTTAGAATGCAGTATTGCAGACTAATTCTGCCGACTGCCAGCAGTTCAATCCTGACCGGCTCAAGGTTGACTCAGCCTTCCATCCTTCTGAGATTGATTAAATGAGGACCCAGATTGTTAGGGGCAATATGCTGACTCTGTAAACCAGTTAGAGAGGTCTATAAAGCACTATGAAGCAATATATAAGTCTAAGTGCTATTGCTATTAAACAGGGAGAAGGCCGTGTAGTATACATCCAAAATCTTGCCAGCAGTATGAGCTCTAGTGAACTGAAGAAGCAGTTTGAAGTGTTTGGAGAGATTGTTGAGTGTTGCATTTTGACCAAGAATAAAAGGTGAGTTTTCCTTATCTCATTATTAACCCTGGTTGAAATCATGAGTATTTGTAAATTAGCTATCTTACTCTATGATTAACATTAAAATTGGAATCCAAAGTTCACTAGCTGGATAATTCTTGTTCTTTGGAGAAAAATCTGCTCTGAGGACCCTGTGAATGCAAAAGTGAAGTATTAATTAATTGAACTAGTGTACCTATTAAGAAGTAAGTTAAACAAGTTAAACCTTTTGCTGGTTAAATATGTGTAAGGATTGTAGTGTGAAACTCATTCTTTCCTCAACTGTATCATTTGTTTTGGCTAAGAAACTGCCATTAAATCCCCTCATCATTTAATTGTGTAAGGACTAATGCTGCTGTATTGCATAAAAGATGCAGCACTTCATTGAGTTTGCAATGGATTACTATTACTTAGCATATGTGTACTGTATGTAACTTAATTGTGCTATATACAGAAGCAGATTAAATTTGGAGCAGTACAATCCACGTTTTTGAGTGCAAAACTCTCCCAGAATGTTCAGAATAGCAGCAGTGCCTTTCTAATAATGTTGGAACTATCTGTTTCAAATGAAAAACAGGGCATTTAAGTTAAAAAATATCCTTTGTGTGTGTATGTACACACATGCAGTCAGTCCTCGACTTACAACAGTTCATTTAGTGACTGTTTGACGTTACAATGGCACTGGAAAAAGTGACATGACCATTTTTCACACTTAACAAATGTTTTCATTTTTATTCAGTGTCTCTTGTCTGTTGCAGATTTGTGTTTATATAAATAGGTAATATAACAATGTATGTTATATTGTGTAGGGGAAGGTCAATGTTTTGTAGTCTAATGGCTGTTAACTACCCTGAGTGGTGTGTAAGTGGAAATAAAAATAATAAATAGCCTGGCTGAAGTGTTCTCTTTCAAGGCAGCTGGGAGATGCCAATGTAATCACTGCAGTTTGATTAATAGACTCTTGGATCCCAATTCCTATAAAATTTGCATGAGATTTAAACGAGATGCTCAGAGCTCCTGTTGGAGAGACACAGAATAAAAATAATGACAAATAAATAATGCTGCTCTGTTGGCTATGCTGGCATTCCCTCTTTCATTATACAGGGGAGATAAATATGGTGTCATCACATACCGGTGTTCTGAGCATGCTGCCCTGTCCTTGAAGAATGGTGCTTCTCTGTGGAAAAGAAATGAGCCATTGTTCCAGCTGGCTTATGGTGGCTTTGGACACTTCTTTTGGACCAGATTTACTGATTTGGGTAAGTCAGCAATCATCCTGGCCTGTTTCATCATAACAGACCTGATTTGGCAAGGGTGGTTGTACTGAATTGATAAAACCTTGGCAACTTCAAGCTGTGTGGACTTCAATTTCCAGAATTCCCCAGCAGGCATCCCTTTATTTATTACCAAACAAAATTATATGGCCATCCAACTTACACACGGTGATCCTGGTATAATGATGGTGGATACTAAAAAATCCAAAGCATAAAATCTATACAATCCCAACAATCCTCATTTACATATTTTATTATCTATATTTAATATTTATTTACTATCTCATACACTTATTTCCATTTATTAGCATTGTACTTTCTTTATACAATCAGAGATAGCAAAGAGTTTTTTTCCTGCCAGAGATGACTGAATCAGAGCGGTTATCTTGAATCACTCATGCTATACTAATCATACTAATCCACTGATTATTTAACTACAGATACTGAATTAACCAGAATTGATTAGATATATGCAACATATTAAGTCATGAGTCAGTGTTTGCAAATAATAATAGCTGGGTTTGTTCCCATACTTTATTAAAATCAAAGAAAGCAGATTAAACATTCCAAGGATTTTTATATTTGCTCATTTTCACAGACCACAAGTGATTTTAATTTATTTTTGTTCATTTTAATTAAAGCCCTCCTCCCCTGAAAGGGGCAGACAGCAACTATTGTAATTGACGAAAATTTAAATTAATCAACCGTAACCATAAAAATAGTTAAATAGCACACAGTTATGAAATCAAATATAATGTGATCACCCAAAATAGCAATCTGATTAGACAGAATGAATTATCCAATGCAGGCAGTTCTTAACAGTGCCAGACAGATTGTGCCCAACCCTTTCTCTTGAGAGACAGTCTGGTTCCCTCAGCCAAATGGGTTGTGGCCCATCATATTTGCTGATTGGCCTCTTCAGAGAAGAGCAAGGAATATCTCAACAGACTACTCATGATCATTAAATCCTTCCATTTCAGGAAGAAATGGAGATGTAGAGGTTTTCCATGTGGCTTGGAAATATTACATTTAATATACACATGACTTAGCAGATCTTCTTGGGACCATACAAGAAATCCTTCCTTCCTTCCTTCCTTCCTTCCTTCCTTCCTTCCTTCCTTCCTTCCTTCCTTCCTTCCTTCCTTCCT